>UZAN01049230.1:0-22528 GCA_900618425.1 Echinostoma caproni | reverse complement strand
GTACTCAATTTGCTCGCACTGCAAGGTCTTGTGATGATAGAGCAACACACCCCCACCTCGCGTTGGACGATCACGCCTCATCATGTTTGAAATTGGGGGGGGGAGTGGGCACAAAACTTAAATTATATTTATGAAGGATAAATATTGTCGTGGAGAAATATCACGGTTTATCAGAATGAATATTCTCCTGACGAGGGCTATGGTTGATTATATGCAACTGTTTTGGGTTTTGCCAAAAATAGATGTGTTTGCCGTTTCTGAGCTTTTCACACTTTATTCGTACATATCGCGCTCTCTTGATCTTAAGCCTGAAATTAAATGTATTGATCAAATATGCGAATGCATTCCCCCGTACTCATTATACCGTAGCTATGTGTTTGGGCAACATGGCTCACATCGTGTTCGGCACCAAGTAAATTATTTACTCCTTTCAACAATACGTATTTTCATGCGGTTTTTGGTAAAACTCTGGCAGCCATTATTCGTCTTCTTTGCCTACTTGCAAAACAGCTACAACTTAGCGGAAAACAAACATAATCCATCCTCATTCATTAGCAATGTTTCCGCACGAGAACAAAAACGATGTTGAATATTGATTCAGTAAATTTCTCCGAACTGCACTGAATGCATGAGACTGGTATTGAATGTGTGCGTTGAAATCTGTTAACTCAGATATGTCGTACGCGGCTAAATTCTGTTAGTTGAGGGATATATTCACCAAATGACTGAGTCAAAGGAATCACGGTTGGTGTTTAGGGCCAAACAGAAATGTTAGAGTCTACCCTATTTCCGGTGGTGAATATCCACCGCTCTTACAAAACTGGTGATTATGGATGTAGTGGGTTTCGTCGAACTGGATCAGCCAAAAGCTTTGGATATTGCAAGCATAAAGTACTGCTAGATCATTGGATTGAATTAGCCCCAATAATGTGATTTAAAAACAGTTCACCGTTTGAGCGAGCAACTACATCGAGACAACGAGTTTAGAAATACCAAAATACACAAACTATGATTTATCTATGTATGAATCATTTTGTGCACGTGAGTATTTATTCAGTTAGAATAAAGTTCGGACAGCTACTTCTACTTCTGCTAAGAGTCTTGGATTCATGTGACGTAAAAATGGGTTACACGTTGGGACCAGTGGCCGTGAGATTTGATCAGTGACCTTAGGTTTCGTTTGTCAGCCTAACCTTTGAAATGGCTTCTTTTCATTGACTTCATGGACAATTTGTGAGCATCTGCTGTGGCGGGGCCTATTCCTTCTGCTGACGTTACTGTCACCGAAATAAGAACTAAAACTTAATAAGAAAACATAAATAATTATTGTCGAAAGATGGAATGATCTTGTAGGCAATTAGCCAATAACAACCATCACACGAAAAGAATGACCACCCAAGGCTCCAGAGTCTACTTTAACATGGCTAAATTTCTGATGCTGAAAACAAAAATCTGAAACCATTGGGGTCACTCCAAACGAGAGTTTTACATAGAATTCNCAAAGCTGGTGCTCCAATAAGACCAATCTTAATCGTGCAGATTTCGCTATATCTCAAGGTGACTCGGTGCTTATTCGACAAATTTGATAAAGCAGGACGAACAGAATAAGAAATTATTGGTTTTGGTCATGGATTTCACGTAATACCATTCAGTTGAACCGCCCTATCCGTTTACTCAATTCCAGTTAGCTGTAGTCACTGCACATCCATCAAACATTCTCTTATGTAACTCACCGTAATTATGCGACTGCTCATGTAGGCCATTCTTTTGNTGGTTAAGCGTACGCTAAGGTGACGGTCAAAATCAATGGTATTCATGTTGCAAGCGCATAAATTTCCAATAAATCTAATAAATTACGGCTAAAATACTGACATGTTTTAACAAAGCCGGTTAATTACATGCGATTGGAATCTCAATGGTGATCGAGAAAGAGCACTATCACGTGGATTTTTTTTCCGCGTCAGGATTCAAACGGTGCACCCAATACCATCGAAAGTGCCCAGCGTCCGTGAACAACCAAGTCGGTAAATCCGAACATGAAATCCCCAAACTTGAATCTATTGTTTTGAAATCATAACGTGCGATCAGTTTACCAGTTTAGATATCCGGACAATGGCTGAAACTAGAACTAGTTATGGAACGAGCAAGATTATCGGTGTGAATTGGATTCAACCGCACCGTTGCTCAACCGTTGGAAATTATATTCAACACAAAAGCATTGGGGGTAGACTGATTACCGGCAGCCCTCCACCACCAAAATTCGAGTAAATGTCATTTGATTATCTGTGAAAAAATTATTGAAAACCCCAAACGTACCGAAAAATGATCTAATTAGTAGCTATATTGTATACCAAATCTGTGTTCTTTCTTCTGGTTTATATTTTGTTGAAATCTTACATATGATTCACTTCTATCCGGGGTGAACCGTAAATTAATACAGTGACCCTAAAAAGGGGTGACCAAAATGATTCATTAGTCAATCTCACAAAAGATAATTACATTGTCAATGTCCACGAAAACAGAGGATCACCTCCATAGTCTCAGAAATGAGAGAGTATAATTTGACTAATGGGTTGAGGCTTAATAATAAAATGTGAGCTTGAACAGACCGCCCATCTAGAGAGTGCTGTCGGTCACCTGAGCGCCGGGGAAAGATGATGCGTAACAAGAATAAGCACAGCGTTGGGTATAATAATCAACCTTTTCTTACAACGCCATTATTGAGGTAAGTTCAATCGTGAAAGTTTCCAATAATTTGATTTGGAACAAAGAACAAGATTTTCTTTGGCAGGAAGTGATTTCGTTCCACTAGGTTTGTTTAAATCACGCTAGTAGATTCACACGCGATTGAGCTGATGGGAACACGTGATTATTTCTTCCTCATCCAAACGTGAATATAGACAGCGGTAATTGCCTATTAATTATAAACTTCCATCAGCATGAGTAAAGTAGCATCAAATGTCTAGACCAAAGATTGTTCAGATGGTCAACAAGATACACACCGGTTGACTGTTGAAAGTTTTAAAAATAATTCAATTGGTACATGCAACTGCGCTCCTGTTGCAACAAATAATGTTTTCGCAATCAACAACAGATTTATAGATTTCCCAGCAATGATATAATTTTCCTGATAGATCACAGCGATAGAAAATAAAAAGATTGTGATTGGCACAAACGAATATACCGTGATAGAGACGCCACCAATATTCTCAAATCAGACTTTCGCCAACCTGCTATCCCTGAGAGAGCAGTTTCTTGATATAGTTGCGTCTCAATTGGACGGCATTTGATTACGTTCTATCTGTTTGTTTTTCGTACGAATTGTGGATTGATGTATAGCCGTGATCGAACGCAATGTCAATATCTTTTTTCGGGGACAGGAAGGCATTTCGTGACTTGTTAGCATCTATGCAGTACATAATTTATTTTACGCACAAATTTACTGTATTCCAGGTTATTTCGTCAATATTCCTCACTTAAACCGGCCATGGGAAGTGAGTAGGAAAGTTTCATTGTAGATTTTAAATAAATGCTTCAATTTGGTATTTACTTTATGGAAAGCTAAGTAGTGATCGGTGCAAAAAAATTCGGAAACCACTTTCGTCCCGTATTATACGATGTTAGTGACATTTGGTAACTGCCGGTTAATCATGGAAATGAGTTTTCCAGACGGTCTTTGTTTGGCCGCGGCCTCCTTCCTGAAAGTTCACTATATATTTGCATATTCAATAAATGAAAAAGGAAGTAAAAAACATTTATTTTATTATTATTATTTATGATTCGTGTTTCAGTGTGACTAAGATTTCACTGACAACATTAATCCTTTTGAGCCAAAGCATAGTAGGATATTATTTCAGTGCATCGCACTGTTTCCATCGATGCAAGTCAAATATGCTCACAACCAGGTCATGTACATGACACTTTTGTTTCTGAAATTTCAACAACTTAGAGTGTGGGCATTTTATTCACGAACTCGTCGTTTGCGCATAAGAATGCAGACACTGAAAGATATCTGCAACTTAAAGTGCTAAACAGACTTACTTCCTGTACCATGATAATAATCATTAGTGTTAGTGGCATTTAGCTCTCCCCTACTGGATTGCGGCTCTAATCGGATATGATGTGAGATCAAAATAGGAACTTAGGATTCTCCGAAACATGAGAGTAGAGACCGAAATCATTTTTAAAAGACGTTTGGCAATTTTAGCGATTCTAGCTTACTAAACCAAGCCTGTAACACAAACATGATTATTTATATGAAGTGTAGGAAAATATGATGTCGATGTTAACAATAGGGATCCAAAAGGTAAATGTGTCTGGGAAACCACTGCTTGTCACTTTTTAGGTTCCTTTTAGTTTGAGGAAAATGTCGTATGACTAACAAACTGTCTTTGTGTCTGTATGAAAGCATCAATTCAAATGAATGGCATTTTTGTGCAGTTCAGTGATTGGAGCATTCTACTTTTCTTCGGATAACTAGTGCTTGAGGAATTTTTTTTCCAGATCACCGGTAGAAGTCTATCGGAATCACAGTACTTCTGATTCAACACTTGTCTTGTAGCAACAGAAATCAGTGCTAAATCTTTAATTATCATGGGTTACAAACATGAGATTAGCTCGAGAGTGTGCAGTCATTGTATCATTTACTGCACATAATGCTTCTTGATATATAATAAAATAAACAGTTCGTAATACTGTTTCAAGTTTGAATTCTGCTTGTTATCTTTTAATTTTTATAATTTTTGACTGTGTGGTATGTGATATTCGAAACCAGAATTTATTTTCACAAATGTCCACAGATTTAGCCAAATAATTCAATCAGCCTGTGATGCCAAACAAACTTACGCCATTGGTTGTTCCCGTATTGTCTACAAGTCGGTAGATGTAAAGAAGGTCAGCTCGACCCAAGAAATGCCAATGCGGAATCACTAGAAAAAACATTTTCTCTACTTTCCATACACTTCTTCTTACCTTAACGTGCTCTCAATTACTTAACTAGCTTTTTGATTGAAGACAAAAAATAAATCCCAGTGAATTCCTTCTATTTCACTGAATAGTGCAACACATGATCCGGAGCTACATTCCACGATGTTTTAACGGAACCTGTAATAAACCACAAATCAATTGTGTCGGTGCTTATTAAGATTGGCGGTCTAATTGCCCGGATGTGCAAAACATAATCCGCCTAATTGGTTCAATTGACTGGCTGCTTGTAATGATGATAAAGTTCTGGACTTGGTTGATTATTGAAGTTAATAAAAATCCCTTGCGCTCGCGCATTAAAAAGTGACTTCCTACTGTCTTCTGTATCCTACAGAGAAGAGCCCACATTTTTGTTTCTACACCCCAGTTATGCATATTTTCTGGTCACTTTCAGTTATCGCTTTTCAAAGCCCCTTTCAAAATATCTTTTTCGTATTGTGAGGATCCCAACTCCTCATTTCTGAGTTCTATCTGTTATAATTGTTTTAAGTATGGTAAAAAGATTCCTCACAAGGATAAGGCTGCTATACAGAGTTCCCACTGATCTTTAATGGTATCCATGGCCATAAGCTGTCATTATATTTGATGCATTCTGGGCCTCAGAAATGTTTTCACATATTTTCCCGTGAATCACTTCCCAAATTGCTGTAACGATCACCGTTTCTACTCCCTACCGAATGAAAACTACAATCACCTACAAAGTTTCCAGATGCGTGCAAAGTCTCGGGCACAGAGTGGAATAGTATGCTCCATTTTGTCAGTAGTATAAATAACACAATGTAACGTAACAAATAAAGCTAAATCAAATTATGAAAGCTTGATGGGCAAAACGTGACAAAAAGATTACATGGCTCAGAGAAACAAAGCAATATGCACATATTTTCAAACACAGATGCCAAGTCAGATACGGGACATAATTAAATTGGTTCAGTAAATTTGTGTATCGGGGTGGTTGGCTGGGCGTAAAAGGAAATGTCTGCTCTTGGTACGCATAAACACGGTCGTGTGGGTGCACGCGACCACTGTGAAACGGCGAACGGTGAGGGCTGGGAGACAGACAGACAGAGAGCGAGAGCACGCGAGAAAAATGAAGTGAGTTTGTGGACGATGGGTGCAACCATACTCATACTGTATTTCGTGTTGCAAATGATTGTGATGTAATGGATTGATAAGTTACACTGGATGGTTTTCGGTTGAATGAAGAATCGTAATTTGGATCTGTTTTTTGTCAAGATTCATTTTATCTTTGTTTCGTGACACTTTTTACTGATACTAATTAGATTCTAGTGTCAAATGAAAAAATATAGGAACGCGAAATTTGTATTGGAGTTGAAATGAATTGTGCAATATAAAAATAAAAAGCTGTTGTTTGTCATAACTGTAACGAATTCAATAGTCTATTCCGATTTTCCGTTCATCTGGCACAAATTGNGAAATTTGCCTATGTAGAAAACCCTTTCCATTTTGTTCCAAATAGGCCTTTGACTTTACCAGGTACCATGGTCAGCTTTGTAATATAAGGCTTTGACCGTCAGAAACTGAATGCCATTTGATTAACTTTGCCAGACCGTTTTGATCACCAGGCATAAAACATACGAACTGAGGCGAGTGATCTTATTCTTAGTTGCACCTTAGACCTCTTCAGCCTTCAGTTAAATACATTTTCTCTATAAAGGAACCTGCAATTAAATTGAAAATGAATCGGAGAACACGTTATAGACCGCCTAATATAGGAAACATGGGATCAGAAGAAGACTAGAACACCATTCCCATTTTTCTTACAAAATCCGTCTCATCTCTCTGAAGCACACTGTTAGCACTGTGGAAATAATTGGCGTTCATTCCTTCAAGCGAAGCTTGCGTGGCCATTTCATTGGACCACCATGACTGTAAATCAGTTCCACACAAGAATCCTTACAAAACGTTTTGAGCTTTCAAGTCACTTAAGATTTTCAGACTGCATTGAAACGCAGTATCCTTTAGATTGACTAGAATACGACCCTAAACACACACCCTTCTGGTTAGAAAAAGTACCCCATGAAAATGAAGCAACGAAAAAATGGTTGCTTGCTAAAAGCTTATTGTCTGTCTAATCAAATTTCTTTCAAGTTGTGCATACATAAGTCACGACACGTCAAGCACATTCTGCCCTCAATTTAACAATATGCGTGACCTGGAAAGCGATGGGGCGACTTTCACGTAAATTGATGGGAACACATAAGTTCATTTCCACATTCTTATTTTGGTCAGAAGGTGACTTCAAAATAAAATATCTTATGGTCGTTTTTCCAAGGTACGTTATACAATCAATCAAATGGATTTACGAGATATCATTCACACGGATGCTTTGTTTCCTCGCTTTATCGGAGAAGATAAAAAGAGTACAAGGATTTATTTCCACTCTGCTTTCGTCTCTGGCCACTTTTAAACATCCATCATTGTTACGTAATCAGCTGAAAGCTTATTGACAAGCTCTCTGTGTTTGTTTTTTAAGTCAGGAAATCCGAAATCCAAGGCATTTCTACTCCTTCAGATAAACTAATGTAAGGGATCAAAGTACACATCAATTTCTTTGGCGAGATAAACATTTTTTCATGATAGTTTTTTTACGACCATAAATGTAGATTTGTATTGCAGATTATCTGTCTAGGATTTCTGACGTTCGGACTGTAGCTAAAGCCTCACGGTAATACGATCATAAATTAATCCGATTTTCGTGTAGCGCTTCCTTTTCCGTCACAACTGTTTCATACGCGAGATGTTATGTCTGATTGTTTCAGCCGTTAAGCCCATTAATTCTGTTGCTTGATGCGCACACTTTACTCAATGCATCATGCATTCCGACTGCTATTAATCGAATGATATCAAACCTTGATTGGGCCTACTCTTAGGTAGAACAATGCATATAACACTTGAAATTCCGTACAGGTCACCCCGTTCCAGATACTCCAAAGAGACTGGAATAAACCGATTTCAGAGAAATTTCCCGATGAATGAAAACGATTAACAATATAAGTCAATAGATGGATATTTTGTCCTAAACAAATGCTCTATGATGCACTTTCGATTCACTTCAAATCAGACAAAACTAGTTAGTAAGAATTTGTTATTGATAACCATGAAAACGTTATCTCATTTATTTATCAATTTCAATGCAATAGCGGTGGCAAGTATATCGGAAGAGTCGAAAGAGGTTTGGCCACTAGGATCTCAGAACCCTTCCGAGAAATTTAGCGTTCAACGGCTCGAAGATGCGCTCCAGCTGTATTACCTGTCATATACTGAACTGCAAACTTTGTATCCCACCATAAAAGCATTCTGGGTGTTAGGCCAACAGAAAACTGCGTGACCGGTGCTGTTTCCTCAGGCCGTATTTATTCGGTGTCAGAAAGCGGAACTCTGCAAACAGCTAGACTTTGTGACTAGCCATAACCTGCTGCCGTGCTTCCGATCGACAAGCATATTCTCCCACCCTCTGATCACCCCAAGTACGAATGGTGACCTTGGTCTTTCACTTTGATTTTTCCCAGTCTAGTGTTTTTGATGTTTGAAGTTTTGTCATTGTCCTGATCGAACATTCACATGAATGTACACAGCTGCTAATGGATAACGCAAACCAGTTGAATTTGGGCTGTTCTCTTATGGTGCTTTTTCTCGCTCTTATGAAGAAGAAATAAGCCGCAACTTGAGTAATACGGCTTAAGCACAATGACATTCACCAAGTCCGTCATATGAAGAGAGGCAAGTTAACTATACCGCCGAACATGATACACTTGAATGCTTGGTTTTTTCATTAGGACAATAATAACGTAGCTTCTTTTAATCCGCGCTCTAACACCTTGGTGTTTTACAAAGGTACGTAGATATTTCGAATAAATTCATTTAATTGTAATTGGTGCTTGTGTGTACCACATCAGTTCCATAAATTCAGTCTCTCCTCTTTTCGTTCATGTGGTCGAAGCATTAAACAAACAAGCGGAAATTTATGATGCTTACCCGAAATGGAAAATTCAATTTGCCAATATCCCGTAATCTCATGGAATGCTCAGAAGGCGCTTTTTAACCGAAATAGTCCCAGATTGTTCGACAATGTCTGTTTGCTTAGTCAATAGAAAGCCTGACAAATTTTCTGCTGCCCCGAAAAAGTCGGATTAAATTTCCCTCCCTACCGTTACCCGTAGGGATCATTCGCCGTGAAAAGTAGTTCTTCAAAATTGAGGAAAAATATGGAAAATAATGTGTCATACTTAACTGTTGGGCACCGCTTACGCGCAGAAAATTCCAAAACATGGTGTGCGATTTTGATAAAATGAAAGTTAATGATTTATTATTGAATTTAAAAGACCTATCTTTTTGTGAAGGCGGAATAAAATGCTCAAGACAACAAGATACGAACAATAATACTTTAGAAAATTCGTACGATCATACCATGGGTGTATGTAAATTGGATAAAGAGAACATCCCAGAACATTGTAGAATAATTATTCAAATTAGGTCCCATGTATCTTTCATCACACTGAAGCTTGAATGGAACAAGTAGCGGCTATAAACGCCGGTGCTACCCTTGTGCCGTGTCGATTTGAGGGTGATTGGTGCAGGGATCAGGTGATCGACGTTTTGCCGACCTATGACCTTACTTTTTTGTCTGCAGGCCGTTTAAGTGTTTGCGAGGTTGTTCCGCCACTCCAAGTGGAAGTTATAGTTCCGCTGCGCAAATGTAGGTTACCAAGTGCTCACTGGTAAAGTGACAGATATAATTTGATTTGGCCTATGCAATAAACAGTTCCCTGATCTGAGAGACTGCTATCATCTCACCGATCTACAATGTGAGCAGCTCAGCAGCGTATTAAGCCTCGTGATGGCTGCTTAGAATCACGGTGCAAAAAAATCGTTGGCATCACCACCTTCAAAAAGTAATCGGATAAAGCCTTTGGACGGAAACATGGTTTTCGGTTTTGGTTCACTTAATTGCAGAACAAAATAGAAGAAAGTACCACATTCTTGGCATGCTTGAGCTCCTTCATCAGCCTGTTGTCACTTGAGGGTTTAGGGCCTCGACCAAATAACACTTCTCCCAAGCCATATCTGTACCGGATAATGGCCAAATTAGTGAAACGTAGGTTGTAAGGACAACAGTAGCGAACATTAATTCACTGGCTGAACCATCACAATTCTACCACAATATTTCGTAAAGAAAAACACAATCCCATAATGAGAGAAAAGCACATTCCAGTTCCATGGCAAGATGTATCTTACAGTCCGGTCATCACACACCCATTGATTCGAATCATTAGAAGCGGACGGATGGGGGGATAACTGTCTTGTGATGGCAATGAAAGAAGGAGTGTTCCTTTACATGCCTTTGTGAGCATGAGAGATATTTAGGCGGAGTCTGACGGATTCGAGGTGACCCAGATTTGACGAATACAAACTAGATAGAGGGAGTGAAACACCGCGGCCATATTAATCACTTGGTTTGATTCCCTTAGATGTGAAACTTTCGGACTGCTGATGATCCCAGTTACTCCATTATGCAAACAAACTGGATGGGGTTCGTAGACACGTACCGGCATTTCCACCGCTGATTAAGGTAATTTGTGAGGTTGATTTGTTCAACATATCAGAATAGTGAAGTGAATTATGTAAGACAAATCTCATTTGCAGCTCGATGATTGGATTTCAGGCGATTAAGTCTCGAACAATCATCATCCCAAATCCACTCCCCGAGTTGCAAATAAGATTTCATATGCTCATTTCACATCAGGAGTTCAAGCATAAGAATGACCAGAGAGAAGACTACTAGATNGTCATTCACATACTATTCATTACAAGTTAATCATCTGCATGAAATTCATCAGGAAGGAAAACCGCATTTTCCTGTGACGTAATCCGTTCAAAATATCGTCAACAGCAGTGACAAAGGATTTCGAGTGATTCCAAATTATGAAATCGGTTGTCCGCTCTCACTGAGACCAAATTCACTAAAACAGCACCCATAGTGCTTCTCGTAGCCCAGACATTTATATATTTAAAGAATTTCCCTTTAACTTGAAATCAAAAATTCTTCTCACAAAATGTGATGGAAAATTTCAGTTTTCTTGAGTGGATGTGATCGTGCATTTTAGAAAGCTCTCATAAGGCCATTTTTGAATATAATAGCGTCGTGGGACAGTTGGTTAGTGAACACTAAGTTCAGGTCCCTATTTTACTGGCTTCCTGCCTCGATATTCGTATCGTCAAGCTACTGCACCATTTGTAATCTCCAAAAACGTGAAATACATGGCATAATTCCAACTGGTTTTCCTTTTTCTAGTCAACAACGTGGCTGATTGGTGAACCTACAGAAAACAGGTCACGGAAAGGTGGCTGTTTTAAAGCGATATACAGTTATGGGACATGTGGACGATTTCTCTCCTTTATGTGCTACCCACTGGTTGAAAAGTCGTTCTGTGAAAGACGTAGATAGTTCCATTTAGAAGTATACCATCTTTACCGACTGTATCGGTTGACGAGTTCAGTTTCAAACCAGAGTATCGGTAGCTTTTGACGTTGATTCGCGAACTGTGATGCAGTGGAGCTCACAATGGGAAAAACATTACCATGCTAGTGTTTTCTTGGAAAAATACAATACTTCTATGACAGACGGGCGGTGCTGCTCTTGCTTGGGTTACATGTATAAGTAGAGGATTTCTTTCATCTATAACTATATATGATCTCGATTATTCCGTTGACCAAGGGTTAAATAAGTTTTTCTAAAGAAACAAGCTACAGAGAAATAAGGTAAATGTCTGTCTCTGTTGGAATAAAATAAAGTTGGACAGAGCTTATTAACTGTATTAAGATGGCGCTTAGTCTGACGTCCTAGATTGCGTGAGCTCGAGTTGATTAAATCTGATTTCAGTTGTGTACAAAAATGTAATAATGATTGATACCCAATTCTTTCAGCGCAGTGCTAAATAAATGTGATCCACACCGGAAAAGCCAGGGGGTCAAAAACGGGGTATTACAAGCTCAAGCAAGACTTGTTATATCTTCCAGTATGTTGTAGAGTTTTATCCTAAAAAATGTATACCGCAGCACATATACCAATATCATGACTAGAATCAGACCCAGTCGCTTTTTATTAGTGTTTCGCTGTCTATTTCATCATACGGCTATAAGTCAAAAGTAGTGAAGAATTCAAGGTAACCGTCGCACTAAAACAGAGGGTTTGAATCCCAATTTCAACACCATTATCCGTAGTTTTTTCCGCGTTTTAGTCCAAGCCTTCGTTATACCTAAAGCAGGATTTTTTAGTTGCATCAAATGGGAGAAGTTAACAAATTATTATCTTTACCTTGTTATCTTGTGAAGTTTATTTCTGTCGTTAACATATGCCCAGGATTATTATTCCCGGTTTATTTCCATTCAGCGTTCGTGTACCGGTGTTCTGTCAAAGACGCAAGGGAATATATAATTTTGCGATAGACACCCATTTTATTTTTTCCCCATATTTCCTAACAGGATTATATATTGTGTGTGTGGAATAAAACCCTGCGGAACAAATGCTGCGACAGGTGTAAACATACGTGCCAAAGGAACAGGTGGAGACGGAAAGCTTGATGGTTGACTGAAACAAGCTAACTGAGATACTGACTGCCCCAAATATAACATAAGAAAATCGGCTGTAGATAATCCGCAAACGAACAGAAATGATAAGGAGATTACCATAACCACAAATTATGGCGTAACGCAAATGATGGTTGAAGTTTAGATGTGAATAGCCGTTTTGTCTGATACCAAATATATACGTAAGTACGTCTGATGTTTATTATTTCAGATTACAACTAATGGGATCATACAAGACTTGAGTAAAACAACCTCAATCAACATAAGAAAAGACGTTCAAAGCTATTGAAAAGTTCTATCCTCAATTAATTTGGCATTCACATGAGTCCATGTAGTGTTCTCTAGCTTGACCATTTATATATTTTCTGATTAATTTCGCTTTCATCCGAAATCAATTTTGATGCCTTTGCAGTGTACGGTAAAATTATGGAGTGAGAAATGTGCGAACGGAGAGACTAATATGGTTACTGATGTGAAACTAACCCAATTGACCATGCCACTTTGTCCAATATAAAATTGGTGCACATCACAACTGACTGACCTTCTGTATCAACTTTCAGGTAGTAGTATATCACTTCTACTCTCACTAATATATCATTGCTATCATTTTGACTACGCTTTATTTTCAGAGATTATTGTATGATTGTGCTGTTCTTATTCAAATTTCTCATTGGTTCACAAATGATTTAAGTGTACATTACAATGAAAAGTTTTAATTTTATACCTCTGGAGCTGCCGGAAATCTCCGTTGATGCATATTACCGGAAGGGATTTGAGGTAGAAGCCCCGTTCCTATCACTTCACTACACAATAGTATATTCCATGCAGAACAATTAAAGGAAAATTATCGAAAGCAAACCTGTCCATCATATAACACAAAACTGCAACAAAAATTTCTTTATCCACGTTTCCGTTAGTGTTTAGTTGTGTGAAAAAAAATAAATGAATCCGTTTACCTGTATCACCTGACCTAACTGGTTATTATTTCCATCTTCAATATGTTTCCGTTACATTGGTTCGCCAGAAAATTAAAAAAACACAGAGCTGTATACAGCCGTACTTTAAATGAAACAAAAAATGTCCTAAATCCTAATACAAAAGTATTTTTTTGAATAGATGGCTACTTGTTTAAACTATCATTATTGTTGTTGCATTTCAAAGGTCAATGGAAGATAATCATTTTTCAATAAACAAGTGATTTTATCCACGTTTTCATCATTAGGTATGAAAATATCTACTCGATTCTTTACCTTCCGGTTACATATGAACGTTTCAGGTTTGAAGTGACTCTGGGAGTTTCCTTGACAAATCTTTCGAAACCCAGGTCGGATCCTCTCTAGGTCGGTCTAACGTCAAGTAACCTAGACAGATAACCGAATTAATTGTGGATGCTTGGTGCCAGGTACATATAAACGTTTTATTGTTCATACCCGATTCGATAGAGCCCAAATAACTTGCACTGCCGATACGATATCAAACGAGATAAGCGTGTTGTGTAACAAATAGGAAAAATAGTATTCTCCATGAGCCAATTGTCAGGTTCCGTGAACTTAGAACTGATAAGCAAGTTGTTCACTCAGGCTCTTGTTGGAGGTCACCTTTCAAAGGCAATGATGTAAACGATCTGACCCATCAGTATTTACCATCGGTTTTCCACCCATTTAGTATTGAGTCAAACCCAGAGTTTCGCTCAGCATATGAAAAATACCTGTCCCACCGTTTGAAAAATGCCTGTGTTGGTATGCCAACTCAGATCTAGACTGTTAATTCCAATGTGGTTGTTTGGCAAGCAGACTAACGGAATAGAAAGACTTAGTTATTCGAATTCTAGAACACATTAAAAACTGAGCTTTAACATTGGTATGCTATGTTCAGGTCAACGCAACCGTTTCGCCGTGATCTCAAAACACCAGATACTTTGTCTGCTAAGCGTCTGTTGATGACGCAATACCTTATTTATAGAGAGTAATCATTTAGAGTGATCATTACAAACCATAAGCCCGAATGTCTAAGATTGCCGAAGCGGTTGCATTCAAGCGGTGTAATTCCATTTCGTGTCAAAAACAAATGATTGTGCCTTGTTAACCCTTCCCCTATTCTTGTATATATTTGTATAGCCCACAGCTGAAAGATATATATATATACGTTATATTTGTCTGCTATGGGAAACAGTTGAAATGTACCGAAATCATTCAAGACATGTACTCTGCAATGGTGTTATAGTGATTTCTTCTCTTCATGTTTATCTCGGAAACGGCTTAAGTCAATTTGGAACAACAACAGTGAAAAATAAGATTAAAAATAAACTTTATCAAAGCTTACTTGTAGTCCCATAAGAAGAAGGATTTCCTGCATGGATAAGAAATCACCTAGATCCATGATGAAACCAACACACGCAGCTGATCTATGAACATTTGGTTACTTCCTTTTTTGATTGGTCATGCAGGCAGTTCGCCTGTCTCTTGATTTTTCTGGTGCCTTTCAAACCAGAGCCATTTGGGGCAGACATTTTCTACAATAACTTTGGCCTATTTTGAGAGGTATAGCTAGTAACAACAATCTTCGAATGCAAACGGCTCTGAGCTTAAGTTTACGCTACTATTCCTAAAGAACCCGGGTCTCTTTGTCGTTGAATTTTTTTTGTTTTTGAAAGATGACACTTCCGGATCAAAACATTTATTGCAGCAGTGAAAACTGTATACAATAACGTATAACTGTTTTTAGGTGGTCTCTTAACTTTCTGTCGGAGTGAATGCTGCTACTGCATGCCGATGGGCTCAGTAACCCATTATCTGCTTTTATTTATTCTTCTGAATATAATTATTATCATACATTTATTCCACAATTTGTTACACCAGCATCGGTCTCAAATATAGGAGTGTTTTGGTTTGTGAAGTAGATTGCGCATTGCATGGCCTCTAATGATCAGTTAGACAAGTGAATGTCTGAATAGACATAATGACACATGTAGACAAAATAGAAAAGTATAGAATAACAGTGAGAGAAAGAAGATACTGAAACACATTGTGTGCAATCAAAAAGTGAAATAATGTACGATTGATGCATTTCATCCAAGAATACAGTGAAACCGGTGAAAAATGTTTTTTCCACTAGTCTCGCTAGATCCGATGAGTCCAGTCAGCAGCATTTCATTTCATTCCAAACTTCACGCATTTAGACTTCCTAAAGAGACATCCACATTCGCGTACCCACAGAAAGCTCCCAAGAACTTATTATAATTTATTCTGCTCTAACCAGTTTTGAAGCCTTGAAAAAAACATTGGCAGAGTAAAGATAAACAACAGTAACTCAATATGATTCACTAAAACTGGAGTGTTCCATGAAGAAATATAATATCGTAATTGAGTGATTTTGATAGTGAAAGTGAAGTAGAAGGTATCAATTTATTGAATGTTTTCAGCGTTGTGTTGTTAGACCAAACGTGAGTGCCAAATTTTAGCCAGCAACGGGCATCGAGTCACTTGGAATAGCCTTGCCTCACTTTGAAGCAAGGTTGAACTGAGTGTAAAAGCTTCAGTTTTGATCCTTTAAGTAGTAGTTGTGAAAGAATAAAATAAGATAACAAATCCAAGAATTAATCCAACTGTGTTATTGTTCGTAAATTCGTGGTTGGCAGTTAAAAATAATCACTTCTTGTGAATACAACGTCATTTGGATATTCAATTTTGCCGAACTTTGTATTTGTGGAATCTAATGTACCATTGAGGGAAAAGCCAATTTGATGCCCAGTCGGGTGTACGTTCAAAATAATTGTTATGCATATTTTTGACCAAAATGTTTAATCTCAGTTACTTCAGTTGACAACACTTGAACATAAAACAATTCTTATATCTAGTCTAGTTGTTCAACCTCAGTCATACACGGTGCTGATAAAATATCCTGCTTACACACATGCAAATAATGCAGATACTAGCAAGACAATTTGAAAATGTGGATTTTTTTGAATATCAGATTGGAAGATGACTTACAAATCAGCTTAAAACCTGAAAGTCTTTCCAATATCCATAATGAATTTGCATTACTGTTAAGTTCTTTGCGTTAACGGATATCAGGCTTTCCTGTGTGGCTAATTAACTGAAAACAGTAAGACATCCTTCACTGTCGTGAATAAGGCGATCAATCGACACAAAAAACCGAAAGTACAAATTAACAGTGAATGAGTCCCAATCTAACGTTTTTGCCTCCACCGATTCTTTTCTCATAATGCACAGTCCAAGAAAATATTTCCACATCATATAACAACTAGTCTTAGCACCTTAATACTAGCAATTAAAATACCAGGATTAAACTTCAAAATTTGGTCTATTTAACGAATTTTAGCCGTCAATGCGTGAACCATAGATGTTCAAATCAAGAAACTTCATTCAATACAATTAAAAATCCTTGCAGTTAATTACGTTCCCTGTTTGAGAACATTGAAATCAATAACATTACGTCAAACCGATTTCAAAAGCATGCAAGTTATTAATAATTATTTATTTCAATGCATTCGGGAACAAATACATAAGATACTTTTAGCAGTAATTAGTGCAACGGATAACTGTTTAAAAATTACATCAGAATGTTTTCGGGCATCAGTAATTCATCATTGAACATCTGGGTGAAGATGTATACGTTGTGCCTGAACACATGGACGGAGTAAACGCGGTTTCACGAGTACATTGATATGTGGGATACTTATGTCAGAGCATATCATTCTGCTACCAAAATCTCTCCAAAACATTGAAGTGAACTATGTAGTGTTGATAAAGCCTGAAAAATTCAATAATCATGAATAGGGTAGACCGAGTACTAACTATGAAATTATTATCCAATGCAACACTGAGCAAATTGTGAAAAACAGTTTAAGACAGCCATACGTGAAAGAATGGTGTCTGAGGCCTAATAAAAGGAAAACAATGAGGAAAAGGCCCGCATAGAATTCTCGTTTCAGGTTTACTATATTGTTAAAAATAGCTTTCCATATTGGTCAGAAAGCCTACCCTCAAAAAAAGATAAAAATGTTGCATTTTCGGAAACCTCAACCCTGTCGGTACCATTAACAACCAATGGTAATAAATCCGGACTTATTGGGAGATGAAAAACTACCGCCATAAAACAATTGGTTCAGTGTACTGTTATTCTGGTTTTCATTCGAATGAGAATGTTTACGAAACCTGTATTCTAAATGACTACCAGATGGGAACGCCTTTGTTCTGTTTTACGACAGCGCCTAGTTAAAAAAAATATCAAATGCATGCATAGCAGTTGATGCCAAATTTATTCTTCCAGTCTTATAATTGACGGTAATAAAAATACAGAAATCGCAGTGAGTAGCACATCAGTGTTTGCGAATATGGTATTCTCTTCAATTTTATAAAAGTGGTTTGCGTACGTAGACGTGAACTGTAAAATTCAATGCACTCAGTTTCATAGTACTGTCTTATTGTCTTCTCTCTGTCCAATGGTTGTCACCCTGGCCGTTTCCGGGAGGAGCATATATATATTAATTCCTCCTCAGTTATGCACGTAAGTATACGCTGTGACACACTTTAAAACCAATTTAGCTCATTGCTTTATGTAGCTCCGTGGTCAAAAGTAATCATATCATATAAAACAGTAAAGAAGCTGATACTAGAAAAAACACTTTCAAATTGTCTTGCACTAACAACGTCCCCAAATCAGACCCAGCCAATTCCGGAGTTGACTAAAATTTAGCCAAATTGGATCACCACGGAACACTTGTTAGCCTAGGTGCGTGTGTTTCAGATAAGACCCAGACGTTTGGGAAGAGGAGTGCTTGCGGGAAGAAAAAACTGATTTACGATGACACGGACACATGAGACATTCGCGTGACAATTCACGTTTGCATCAAATCAATTATCGCAAGACATACAGATAATTTATCTCTTTATAACCCGACTGAGTTGTTAGTCACATTGTTGTTTCGTGTCAATCAGTTGATGCTTGGTGCTGAGAGCGAGCTGAAAGTGGTGTCTTAGACCTACAAAACCAGTGTCAGGCTAAAAGATCCACATGAATAGGAGTAAATAAGATTATATAGAATGAAATTTGCAAACAGATGGTTTTTGGTCTTGCAAAGGGCACTTGATTGGTAGCCAACTATTCCCAGAGTCTGTTCACCCCATCCGTTTTGCCATACTAAATCCTTTAAACTGCTTCCAGATGCATTGAACATTTTTTAATACAG
Organism: Echinostoma caproni; assembly: GCA_900618425.1. Taxonomy (NCBI): domain Eukaryota; kingdom Metazoa; phylum Platyhelminthes; class Trematoda; order Plagiorchiida; family Echinostomatidae; genus Echinostoma; species Echinostoma caproni. Next base: position 3,726 of record UZAN01049230.1, on the reverse strand, counting down.
TCAGAATTCATTCACCGCCTCTTCACAAACGCAGAAAATTTGCGCAGCTCTCAGTTTGCAACTGATTAGTTACTTCATGTGTATTATTTGCATGAGAGAACATTTGAACTCAACACTGATCCATCTAAATGGCACAATAAACCAGCCAAAGAACCATTATAGACATATTAATTAGGTATGTGAATCAAGAACAGGGTGGATTAAAGTGATCAATATGATTTTGACATATTCTTTCAGGAAAGAGCAGTCTTAGCATGCATTCAGTTCCAGTAAGTGACGATGTACTTTTATAAAAAGCACCGGTTTACTACTTTACACATACTAGCTTCGAGCAGGGCAGTTTTATTATTGATCAAATTGCCCTGCATGAGAATAAAAATCTTCGCCAGATACAAAAAGATAAACGTCGTGGTATTGAAACGAAACCCATCCAGAATGTTCTGTGAGCAATCATACATGGCGGATAATGCCAATGTAGTGTTCTGCGAGAGCGTGTAAAATAAACTTGATTCAGGCGTTGTTCAGTCACTAATGTGGCTTTTTCACTCTGATAAGTTGGGGATGAGGTTGAATTTCATGTACGGATTAATCGCCTGATTTCCTAATATAATAAAAGTAATGTAAGGGACCTAAACACAAACTATCACTCCTGCCTTCTAAGTGACGGATCCGTTCTATAAATGGCTTAGAACCTACAAAACATTTCCGTATGTCAATCAAAAGTTTGCAAACGCTTAGAATATTTTTTTATGTAACCGGGGGACAGATCAATCACGTTTATGCCACTACATTTGGATTTAAACCCCATATGTAGGATACTCCAGTGGCAAATAAATTACTGGTTACGCGTTCCAGTTAGAATTCACTAGCATTGTGTGTGCTTTATACCTACTTGAGATCATGTCCATGTGTACATTATTTGGTACCTTGGGAAGCCCATATTTGATTTTTTTTTGTGGTCAACATTACATGACATTTCTTTCAGATGTGTAATTTCAAATTAAACGGACAGACTAAACAGACTAAACATGCTACTTTTTTTGGCACATGCATTCAACTTATTTCTCGTATCTTACAAGCTCAATTTAATTGACAGATTTCAGGTCTTAAAAGGGCACTGATCACAGATAAATTCCAAAATTTTCTGACAATTTAGTTTCTTTTAGCTTCAGTATAACGCTAGGTAAATTACACTAGTTTTCCGTAAAATGCTAGACATTATTTGTTGAATCAAAGTCTACTGAATCAACTGCTTATATGAAACTGCTCTGTCTAGTTATCTGTGCTTGATTCTAACTAGTGTAAACTGTTTGACGCTGTAGGTATTTCAACTTAGAAGGGGTTTCAAAGTTAAGAACAAGGCTCCCGAAATCCCACTAACAGCAGGCAATGAATGCAGAACAACTGAACTATAAAACCACCCGAAAAACAATGGTATATCGCTGGCAATTGATGATTCCGGAAGAGAACATGAACGTTATCATAGCATACCAAAATATGTTAAGGAAGTATTTTTGATCTTGAAAGATAATCTCGAAAACACAGATCAATGGTGAATTAGCCTTTCTCTCTTTAAAATATTTTTTTACTTCCTCCTTCTATTTATTGAATATAAAAATGTACGGTCAACTTTTCGGACGAGGGCTGTGGCCATACAAAGGCTGTCTGAGGAAGACAGATACAGGGAAGACGAGCAGCGATGGAGCGGTTTGGACACCCAGGTCACTAGTTGGTGACCTATCCACTTGGCCACCACCATCCAAAGCTTCTACGTCTTCTTTAAAATGTTTTGTTGTCAAGTCTGATCGTTATTGTGTAACAACAGCCATTTGCAAACCGTTTGCAAACATATTTTTCAGCCTCACTACAAGTTATCATTAAATGCGGCTTACCTAGCCGAGTGAATAAATCGCAGTTAATTAATTCATTGTATTCCCGTTGTATGTGGGTCATTTAGCTCTCCGTAAACTACAAAATTATTGAATTTATGGCAGTTGAAAACTTGAGTTATTTGGTCTGCTGCAAACAGATTCAATTCTTGATCTCTTATTAGCAGTCAATCGGAAGGCATAGGTCAACCAGATCAAAACGTTTTTCTAATTAATACCTAACGGCAAATTCGAATCCCCGGATTTATATACGATGTACAGATTTTGATTGGTATTCCAATGACCACATCGACAGAACTTTTCGCAGAACAGCTTTTCACATAAACTATAGCAATGAAAAACAGACAGTTCAAGCCCATTTAATGGTGGGCCTAATCTTACAGAGCTGAACGTCAACGTTATATTCGGGTGGAGATTATTCAAGTGTTCAAATAATCTACCCCCGTCTTCCTTTGCATCAAAATGATAAGTATATCATCAACATACCGGCAGTATAGCTTCAGCTTTTTAATTTCGCCCCTAAATTGATGTTCTAGATGTCCGAGGAAAATGTCCGCAAGAATGGGCCCCAGAGGACTGCCCATAGCGACTCCGTCTATCTGTTGATAGCGTTCACCTAAGAAGGAGAACTCCACATTATGGGTACACGGCAACAAAAGCCTTTCCAGTTCATCCGCTGGTAGTCCAACGTGAAGGTTCTTATCTTCCATAGTTTGACGAATGATTAGTCGTTTACAACTTGAATCGTTATCATGTGGACACACCACACTGAAGCGCAAGACAGCATCACCTTTTTGGATGTGGAAGTTTCACGTCGAACCGATAGGTCAATAAGAAGATCTGTGTACCGGAAGGATGCATGGTCCGGACAATATCTCCATTTTAGCAGCTTTGCTCCCATGGGATATAATATCGGTCTCGTTCGAACGCTCTTCTACAGGGCGCGGCTGATTTGCACAACGGATACTTTAGATACCCAATATGAAAATCTTAGAAAAGTTCTACACTATAACGGATATCAGAAAGGGTTCATCTTAAAGCACTCTCAACCCAACCGTACTCGGGAAAAGACACCAAGTGTAGATAAGATGAGAGTGGTCCTGCAATTGCCCTTTAAAGGTGACGATATCAGCTGCCTGATTACTAAGCGCCTAAAATCGGCCGTTAAGCGGACCTACCACGCAGCTCAACCCATTGTTGTTTTTACAACCGCCTGGTTGCCAATACCATCGGTGAAAGAACCGCTGTCTACTCACGCCAAATCTAATTGTATCTATCAGTTCAAGTGTGGATGCTCGGCCATCTACATCGGCAGAACGGAGAGACAACCGCGTTATCGAGTAACCGAGCACATCCCGGTATGGCTTCAGAAAACAATGAGTGGAAACCTCGGAAGTTTGAGGACACCAATGACGCGTAGGAAACTCAGTTCGTCGATCACACAACACCTAGTTGAAGTGAAACACTATGCCATGCTGCGCGATGCGTTCAGAATCCTCTACAACACAAACAACACCAAGGTTCTGAAATACTCCGAGGCACTAGCCATTCAAAATTACCATCCCAAACTATGTAATCAGCGTGAATAGCTTATCACTCTGGCGCTACCTTGGTAACAAATGTGTTTGGTGAGTAATTTTGACCGCAATCTTTCTCCGCCTATGATTCTGTTATTTACTGACCATATATTAATGATCACATAGACTGGAGTATGCGCGTGTACAGATGCAGCGAAATGAACTGTTATTGTTTCGAGAAGTGCGGCCAAGAAATTAGTATCGACTTGTGAGTGAGTAATTAGCACGCTTTTGACTGAAATACGCAGTAAACGATGCGA
>UZAN01049227.1:8124-22530 GCA_900618425.1 Echinostoma caproni | reverse complement strand
ATTTTCTCCATCGAAATGTAAGGTGTTACTACAAGACTGGCAAGAGGCTACACCTGTCCTGACGCTTATAAATGACCAGTTGGAAATCGTCGATCACTTTACTTATCTTGGGAGTTGCTTCAGCTCAAGAGGACTGACGGAAGAAATATCAGCGCGTATCCGCAAGGGTCGAGTGGCTTTCGCTAACCTACATCACTTGTGGCACCAAAGCGATCTCACTCTCTCCTTGAGAGGCCGCGTTTACAATGCCACAGTACACTCTGTCCTACACTACGGCTGTGAGAATTAACCCCTGCACGCAGAAGACGTACGGAGATTAATTTTCCTCGATCACCGTTGCCNCCTCCGTTGCATCGCCAGAATACGTTGGCAACAACGAATCACCAACGATGAGGTTCGCCGAAGAATTTTCACCGCAGACAATCTCAGTCGTCCTCTGAGTGCCATCATCTCGCTCCACAGACTTCGATCGCTAGGACATGTGTTGCGGATGCCGGTTGAACGATTGCCCCATCGTGTTATGTTTGCGCAAGCAGACACAAACTGGAAGCGGCGACACGGTGGACATCAAATAACGTGGGCTCGAACAATGAAGGCACTAACCTCAAAACTGGCAGTGGTAGGCCGCTCTAGACTCCCAGTTTGGGGTCCCAAGGACAGAAAACATCTATGGCCTGATATACTTGCAGACATGGCTGGTAACCGGCTTCAATGGCGCACCTGTTGTGAGACTCTTATTCGTTGCTTAAGATGCAAACCGTTTTCACATCTCTTTCTTCATATATTGTGGCACATCTGCCAATTCTACGTAGTTAACTGCATGGTATATATATATATACGATAAAATGGTTATGCTTCTATTGAAAGGCATATTTCAAACGCCATAAACCATGTAGGATTATAAAACTTGGTGCGTCTCACGTGGTGGGTTTCCTGACAAATTCACTGACGGTTTTCTAGGCCTATCAACATCTGTGACTAAGAATCTGGGATTCAAATCCCGCCTATTCGGAGACAACGATGAAATGGTAACTGAGAGTCACTTGATTTACAAAACGTCTCTGGTACAAGATATTCAAAACTTACAGGTGGTTGTACGGATATGGTTACCCATCTCGGCAAGCCAAACAGAGGATGCCAGTAAAAGAATGGGATGATGGAGTGACAGCTATTTCAATAAAATCGGCTGAACTGTTGAAAGATCCATATACCAAAGTTTTGCTGCGGCTTCTTCGGCGATTGTATCATCAACATATCTCACTGATCGTCCAAAATTACCCATGGAATCTGTGTCGTTGAGGAAGAATTCATTCTGAAGTGCGAACGACACACCAACAAACTGTGGTGTTCTAGGCCTACGTGATGACGCATACCCCGGAGCGTCGCGGTATGGTTTCTGGACACCTACGATCAATCAAATTTGAAAGGTAACGTCAATGACACGCGTACGGCTTCTGACTACACGCCATCGGTGGATTGTGCCAGGCAATCCGAGACGCTGCAGACAGAAGAAGAATTATGCAAGCAACACTGCAATACGATTGGTGGAAGTCTAGATAACCAATGATGTTTTTTGTACATATTTAATCGACTTCATTTCTTGCAATAAACGAACTGCGAATTACCATTCTTGTGGCCTTTTCCTCGTTTCTCGTTCACGTGGGATATTGCGAGCTCGTGCCATTGCGGTCCAGTGCTTCCGTAATCCAGTCCATGATAGCTGATCCTTGATTCGTGTCCTGTGATTCCTATTGCGTGGTTCGTGTTCCGAGTCCCGTGCGTAATACTACTACTACCACAATCATTACACAAACCCTTATCTGTTTGACGGATAACATTGTTCGTTCTGTTCCAATGAATTCTCGAGCACACAGTACTCAAACGATAGAATAAAAGAGTTTATTTCACCCATTCACAAGACCGGCTGTTCTATTAGCCCCGCTAACTAAAAATCTGCACCCATGCTTTCAGTATTCCCCAAAGTCACTAACAAAGCAAAGAAGCAGCCAGTTTTAGAGCGCGGTTATCACAAGTTGGTACAAATTTCGGAATGTTGCTTATGTGCTTATCAGCATTTTTGTCGAGCTTGGAACTGTTCATTTCCTGATCCTACAAGCCTCCTACGTTAGTATCGGGCTACCAGGATGAGCTTTAGAGTTTGGATTCGCTAAAACATTGAAAAATGATCCGTTTGACTGATGATTCTTGAAGGCTCTCAAACAATAGCATACGGTTTCGTGGAATGTATAAGCGTCCCTAAAAAATTGCAATCGTACCCTGAGGCACAGACTATAACCACGGTTAAATGATGTCGGATGCTTCATCGAAGTGGGGCGATGCAGGTGGTCAGTTACGATTTCGTTATCACTGGTTCACCAGATGCATNTGCTAAGGGTTTATGAGGCCGGCGAAACGAAAAAAACTGTTCCTTCCTTCAGTTCTTTGACGGCTCAAATTTGGTTAGGCAACAAACTGGATTGTGATCGGATGACACACGATCGTAATGAGTGAATATGAATACTCTAATGCATCTAACTGTCGTATGCACTTCCTCGCGGCGCCGAAGGTGCAACGGCCCGGTTACGTGTTACAGAACATGCTGTATATTTGCTTAAATTATTTTGTATAAATGAAGTTTTGTTAACTCGGTCAATAAACATTGACCGACTTGATGGCCACAATTGTTCACAATGGGGAAACCAGACTGCTGGAAGCATTTTGGTTGTTGATAGACAAATTCCGCTATTACTTCATGCACTTGAACTCGCAATGTAGCTACAAAGCAGTTATTTGTCCAACTAGAACCGGGGGTACGTGTGAGGGAGCAGTCCCTCCCGAAATGCAAGGGGGACATCACACGTGAAATATATGTACCATCAGCATTTGGGCACAATTTACTGTAGAGGCGGGTCAGCAATACTGATGTTCCAAGATTGGTTTTCTTAATTCAACGAGAACAAAACTGAGGTATCTGTGGTTATTGTACTTGCCTTCAGTGTATAGCAAAGAGAAAAAGTCATTAGAAGCTGATCGATAATGATCGCGAACGACAACACAGTCTAAACATCTCTCACATGAAAGTAGCTTGTTCACACTGACGGCCTTCCCTCCCCCCAAATGCGTTAAATACGGTGCAGTGACACGTAGTTATACATGGTGAACTATTTGAACAAGTAGCTCAACCGGTTGAATGCCTTTATTCACGTAAAAAATATCCGTTGTCATTGGATTCTGGTATTGACAAGGAATGAAGATAATGGATTGTTATCGCATGTCTCACTAAGATTAAGTGGATTAAATTTCGTTTGTTTTATAACACTTCGGTTTCTCCTGATATTCTACTCATAAATTTTGCGATCTCGTATTCATTTTCTACGAATTGAAAAGCCTGCGTTTACCCCAGACCAGAAAATTTCCGCCATTATAGGATATCCGGATTGCACTTCCATGTTCATCCGGTGAAGACTGAGTGAAACGAATTGGCGCAGAACCTTTGTAGGTTGATGCTGAGGTAGAATACGCACGCGTAAATTCGGATAAAGATTGCAAATCATCGCCATTTTTAGATAGGTTTGCTTCTATTTTCCACGGGCACCAGGTACTTACGATCTGACTATATGATGCTTTGGGGTGTCATCCCTCAGGCGTCTACTAATTCTACGCATGTGAAATGCGTTTAATTGGTTGAGCTATTGTATGTTGATCAGTAAAAAAGCAGGACAGCTATTTTAACCAGGCTTGAACAGTCGACCGTGTAGCTCAAAGATAATGGTGTCAACTTTCAACCAGAAGTTTCGAGACTCACTCAGATGAGACAGAGTTTTAATTGCAAAAGCGCACCCCCTTGAACGGCGGCGCTATAATTTCTCACCAACGTTGCATTATGAAATTTATCAACCAAACTGCTCAATGTGCGTGCTTTATCCATACACAAGAGAATTTCCGTTGAAAATGAGGGATGTTGTGATGAAAAATCATATTGCGTTGTTCGGAGTGCCAGTCACTAGTCAACTGCACAAATACTCAAAACGCGGAAAATGCATTCGTGCCCGTTGGTTAATCGCTCTCGGTCGCACTACTCTCATCAAGATGCCAGTGCTGTGGACAATTACGTGGTCGAACTGGATAAATTTGTCTGCTTCAGACAGGGGTGTAGGAAGATGTTGGTAGGCGGTGCGAATGGCGTTAATTGCTTGGCTGCCGTCTATCACCCCTAATTTCCCCGCATTGCTTTTGTCGCCATTACCAATTTACGCATTGCACCCCAGTTGTAGATTATCAGACATTGACACATTTTGTAATCATTTTCTACCGATTATTGCCCCATATCTTGCTGACAGCTTGCACCTAATAGTTGGTAACTCTAATCGCTCCTCACAGCACCCTTTATTCTGCTTGAACCATAGTGGCTTTATTACTGAACCCACCAGAGAAATCTTTCATATAGATCAAAATCACGCTGACACATTTTCTCACAAATATTTCTCTCCTCTAGGCAACAGTGATCATAAACTGATCCTGGTCAGACCTAAGATTTACTCACACTCAGGACACTTTTCTTTTACTCGACCCAAACACATCATGCTCTGTCAGCGAGGTCTTTCCCCAGACAATATTGCCTTGCTTAGAGTCTCTTAAGGTAGTGACCGATTGTTTTCCTTTAAGTACAACATGGTTGTTCAGTATGGCATTTCTAACGGACGTGTTAAACCGTGTTTCTGACATATGCTGTTCTGCGATAACTTTGGTCCTTTAACATGACAGAATATCAGCACCTCTTAAAGGTCTTCATCGTGAGAAGAATGTGACAGTAGGGCTGAAATGCAACTACTATCTTTTATGATCAGGGGTGAAATAAGACGGTTAGATTCCTTTTATGCAACTCAGTCTTTTGGGACAATGAACTGTAAATCTATGTGGTGTGGAATCAATCTACTCTGTAGGCAGGAGAAAGTGATTTCAAGTTCTTCTACTGATATTAAACAACTGAATGCTGCACTTATCCATTCTTCGTCTGACACATGCCCCAGTTATATTGACTCGAGTTGTCCGAACATCCCATCTTCGTTTAAACCCATTACCTCTAGTGAAATGTACAACCACATGCGTTCTCTCAAGGTATCGACTGCACCTGGTCCAGACAACTTTAGTCCTAGCCTCCTAAACACTGTTCTGTGTCTCAGTTTGGCAAACAGCTAATCTTTCACTGGAACTCCGAACTATTCTGGAGTGCTGGCATCCAGTGAGGAGTATACCCATCCCCAAAGGAAAGACAAAGGCCCTAATTGCCAAACGTTTCAGGGTAATTGCCCTCATTCCCATCGGCTTTTAATCGATGGCGCGGTCAGTTCTGCATCGCCTTTATTTATCTCTTACCACCCCCGGATTATATTTATCAATTTGCATATGAACATATCCGCTCAACATTGAATGCCGTTTCTTGTCTAGTTCACTTCATCTGCAATTACCTAAACAGAGCAAAATACGTGTAATGTGCATTTATTGACTATTCTTCAACTTTTGACTGGATGCCCCGTTCTCTTTTACTTAACAAGCTCCAATTGTTTGGTGGTCCCACTGCTCATCTTGAATGGATTGGTGATTACTTTTCGCAAAGATATCAGTATGTTAAATTGGAAAGAAGACACTCAACGACATCGCTCAACAGTTCGGGTGTATTTCAAGGTAATGTCTTATCACCCTATTTTTTTGCGACCTATATCAGAGACTAACATACTACTCCCCCTTAACAACATTTTAAGTATGCTGATGATATCATCATCTCTGTTTCCGTATCTTACCAATCAGAAGTGGTTGAACATAAAACACTTATCCCACATCGTTACGCATTCCACTATATCAGGTCCTAATGATAATCCCGAATAATAACTTGAGTGTATTTTTACTTTAAACCGTTCCNCTGCCCCCCCCCCCAAGTATGTACAGATTAACGGAAAGCCGATGAGCAGGGTCAACCATGCGATGTACGTAGGTGTCACCCTTCAAAATAACCTTCGCTGTTGTTTACGTACCGAAACTGTTCCTCGCAAGCCGAAAGTTCTCTCCTTTCAGATAAAAAGACTGCGCCACTTCTGCTTTGATTTGTCGGTGATAGGATCGTTTGTTCTACAATGTTTTCCCTATACCACTTTATTGCTCCCCTCTGATTTCCCCTGATTTACTATAGGCTGATTTCAAGTTGCTGAGGTATGGTCTCAATGATCAACTTTTTTCCCCGAGTTCTGTTATCTGTTATGATTGACATGCTCATATTCTATCTGACTGCACCCATCATTTACACAATGACCTGTGTGCATGCAAATCCCACACCTTTGCTCGTTCCAAATAAAAACTAATCGGATTTCGGATATCTACAGAAAGTCTTTGGTACCCGATCTTGCTCGGATACTGTCCAATAAAGAGAGTGTTAGTTCTGAGCTTTCTGACGCAGTTAGTAGTCAGTTCATATATATGCATGCTTTATATCTCACTTTTCCTCCTTTTTGCCAGTATTGTGATGGTGGTCTCTTTTTGGCTGAAATCTTGTGTATAACTCATTAAAGCTTCAATACAATACGATACAATACTGATGTGTCATAACCAGGAAGTAACAGCTGCCCAGTACTTTCTGTCGCCTGTCGAATAACAACTTCATCGCAACTGAGTAATTATTATTTTCCTGCCAAATATCCCTTCGGTTGAGGACGATACTCATTATCAATACATGGCCAACTTTGTTTTATCCAGACACATATCCCTCCGGTGTAGTCCGATTGTTCCTTCGTTGTTCAAGTAACTTCCGGGTTCGTCAAAAATAGCCTCACGTCTGGCCATAGTCAACGGAGCTCACAGTCAAGATCAGAGACAAGGCGCACTACTTGATATTTCATATTCAGCAAACTCACTGATTCCAGTGCGAATAATCTGCTTAAAAGACAAATCAAATCTGTTTTGAACTTTGGCTCTAAATTTGTTTTCTTTGTCACCGATCAAAGAGGAATAAAAATGATCGATAGGTTCACGTGGAATTAGTGCACTTTACGAAGTTAGTTGTACTGTGTACATTGTAAACAGAAATTCACATACAAATTCATCTCCAACAATGTACTACACAACAGTACTCACGAAACAATTAGATGTGATTATATTGATAAGCAAGTGAAAGAAGAAAAGAAAAATGGAAAAACGGAACAACTGACAATATTCGCAAACCAAATATAAGTATGTGTTGGATTGAGACACTGTTCAATGCAATTGTTCTATGCTTCTTTCATTTGCTGATCAAACTGAAATAAGAGAAAAAAGGTGTTCCCGTCAAATATTCTGTCGGATTTGGTATCTTTTGACAAAAGAAATTGTGGTTTAAGGCAACAAAATATTTTAAAAAATCTCAAAATGGCGGTCCTTTTAGAGTAAAAAGACGAGATACGGATGATTATGTTTGATAATGATAGTCACGCCGTCTTTTTATTTGATTGTACAAAAATTGGATGTTCCACGTACTCCGAAAAATAAGCTCCTTCAGTTTCGGCACATGGGACAAATCTGGAGAATTCGTTGAGGTCATAGAACTGCATACAAATAGGATAAAGGTGTATCGCGACAGGTTTTTCACCACAACTCAAAGGGAATCTTCCAGACGTTTCCAAAGTGTTCAATTGACGGTCATCGTAGTAGTAGACCTCGGTGAATAAGTGGCCCTCACACAATCCCCAGAAATAGCAGTTAGCCGAATTCTACTCTGAGCAAACCACGAATTGTTTCGAAAAAGCACCAAATTCTATCGTAGGAGAAGATAACGCCTTGCATTGAAACTCCCTTCATATTCCCAGCTATGGACTCAAATCGATTAGATAACTATCGGCTACCATCATTGGGACCAGTTCACGCTTTATTACGAGCCGGATGCTGCTTACACCTAGAACAAACCGCAACTAAGCAAACGAAAGGGGCCCTACGGAGGATTGAAGACGACAGCTGCAAATCAACCTTCGATGGGGAACTCCGTCGTCTGTCAGTGCAAACTGGAGACTAATCAAGGAAGCCGTCCAAATTTCAATCACAACAACAATAAAGTCTTGCGAACGATAGATATTCTCGACCTGTGCTGCTTTGCTGGACACTAGCAGAATCATTACTGTAGATTTCAAATACGGAGTAGGGCGCATTTCCCCAAAACTACAGCTCATCAAAAGCGAACCTCAGGGGTTGAAAAATGCAGAGAGGTGAAGGCTGTGACTCTTGGTAGCAGCCTTAATATTTCCCGTCTAATTAAGCGTACGGTTTTACAGAAAGTAGACGCGAGTAAAATGATCAAAGGATATGAGGGCAAGATTATTCAAACTAAATAACGTTGTTTTGGTCGATGGGCAGAACATTTAAAGCCTAGTTCATTTGGCGTCCCCTGACAATATACCTTTTCAACTTCGAGTGAATCCAATCAGCCGCATTCTACTGAGAACCCCATAAGGTGAGTGATGCTTCGATGGTCACACAAATGCACGCTTTCTCAAGCTGCTGTATCCTCTCTTTTCTCTGCAGGTTTATCCACAGTGCATCTGTTGTTACGTTTCTCGTTCTGCTTCGTACGAACGCGCATTTGTTCTGTAGTTGTCTAACTGGGAATCCGTCAGGCTGGTGTTTACACGCGTTCAGCGCAGACAGTAGTGTTCATCAAGTTGCCCAGTATCCTTTTCTATTCGACTTGGTAATTTATTTGAATCTGGAAACAGATCCTTCCGCATCGGATGATAGCGGCATAGATATCTTCCCAAGTGGCAAGTTGTATGATCTGGAATGTGCAGACTAAATTGTAATGCTGAGTTAAGGACCAGGCGTCAGTGTGGCCATGTTCGAAGTGCGTTTCGCACCTTCAGAGCGCCAAGTTGTGAGATGCTGACATCTCTTTTACCCTCTTCAAACACTGACGTAAAACAAAGCGGTATGTATAAAACAATGAATTGAGCAGTCGTTTAAACAGTACCACAGAACACATGATGAGAACACAAGGTGGCAAACAAGCCGGTTATCAGTGGATCCTAATCACACCATTACAACACACTTCATATGACTATAGGGTACATATAGGGATTCACCTGGGGAAATCAAGTAAAACCGAATTGTTTAAGAGTTTGCAACACATTTGAGCCCCATTTTGACCACGGGAGTTGTACTGAGCGAACGTGAACATACAAAAAAGGTTGCTAAAATTTAAGAAAAGAGTAAGTAGATTGATGGTGTCAGCAACTTTTGGACGCATAAAATCTGGTGATCTAATCAGGGAGCAACGCTTTACTAGTTGCCAAAAGTTTAGCGTTGCGGCTGCTGAATAGTGGCTTCAAAGACAAGACAGGGCCATGGAGGGTTTCGCAGCAGATGATCTTGGGTTTCTTGTGATTGCCTGACCGTAAGCTATCGGTTGCGCCATCAACCTTGCCAACCCATTTGACCTGTGTTCGACTAACTGTTGTGACATCTGGCTGTTTGTTCCGCCTATGGTGCATCACCACAACAGCAGATGAACTGGTATGCGGAACAGAACCAACAGTGCCAACAGTGTTCACGTTCGACCAGATCGATTACACTAGCAGAGGTAGTGAGTCTCAGTTGAACAGCTGGGACTGTACGGTCTAGAGTTGGATTCAACTTTTGTTGCATAGTATTCAACACATTAGCTCCTTTGAAAGCTAACTTTATGTAGATGGCTTTTTCCTTGACGTTCCGGGATGGGTTATGTTGTGTCCCAAATCTAGTAGGCAAATGAACACAGCGAATGAAGCAGTAAGTTTATTGTGAACAGCAAATATGTAGCCGGTACACAAACCGGGGATCAAGTAGGAACGATCAGCGTGTAGGAAGGCAGGCAGGCCGACTCCGGCTCACACGTCGCAGTACATGTGAATGCTGTCAAGCCAGCATTCAAACAGTCAGTCAGTCGATCAACCGATCGATCGATCAATCAATTTGACCACAGGTATGTATGAACACAAATCACTCAGTTGTAAGCCATAACAGGTTACTTTTTACGAATTCTCTACCAGAAATGTGTATGACCTATTCTGGGTAACCATTCCGTGATATTCTCCTTGGAACAACTGTTTCTCGTCCGCGTTTGTAGGCCATCGGAAAAAACCTGGAAAATTTAGCTACTGATCACTTCATATTGACTTTCGGTAAACAGAGCGTTGTGTCCCATTTAATCGCCTCATAATTCTTATATACAATAGAGTGAGTATTTGTTACCTACTTCATAAGATATATAAAAGTACGGAAGAACTGAGTCCAAAAATTGTGAAAAAGGATTGAAGTGCTCATGGTCTGTGAGAATGAAGATATTGCCCACACAACGTTTATGCAGAAAGAATTTTAAAAAAATATTATCACCATTTTTTTCTTCGGCAGTAGTGATCAACCGATAAAGGTTACCAATTTCACAACTCGGAGGACGTGTGTTTGAGTCCTACCACCATCGCCGCCAGACTTTCACCACTCTTTGTGTGTTGAATGTTAGCCCTTTATCCGCCCTCTCCCCTACCTGAAAATTGTATCCGTATAGATTCAGTAAAAGCAAGCAAAATTACAGATAAACAGCTGGTCTGCCGAAATTGAACAGAATGAACTACCAGTTGCTACACCATCTATCAGTTATTATGTTGTCTCCTCGAACTCAAAACGAATATTTGATCCAAATAGAAGAATCAGGTCCCCTAAATATTCAAGGGGTTTGTTAAAGGAAAATTGTCCAAAAAAATATAATCCTTTTAAAAGTCAACTGTTTCCTTAAGCAATACATTAGGGAAAAGTGAACCAACACCTATCGAACACATCACAGCATATTTTCCAAACGAATCTGTCAAACAATGAGGCGCGAGACGTACAAATGGAATCATGAATGTCCGCCAACTACAGAGCGATTTTGTTATGGCGCTAGCTCTACATACGTAAGCTTAGTTTGAGTAGAATCCAGTGTTTGTGAACTTTTGGCGGACCTCACATTCATGGTGTTTCGGTTCCCATTGGTTTCACTGGCTTGCATTGCACGTCAAATATGTATACATGCCTGATAGATAGGACAAATTAATTTATAAAACTGATCATTGCTACTCGCTACCTGAAAGTAGGTAATTTAGTGATGAAATTAGCTTGTCTTAGCCACGGCGAACGATGTTTGCCAAGGCTGGTAGCGATTGGAAAAAAACAAAGGGCGGTCAAGCTAAGACCTGGCATGAGGGTATGAAAACCCTAACCAGGAGACTAGGTCACATAGGCCCCGTTAGGCTCCCTGGCTGGGGACCTCGGGATGATGGTCACCGATGGTTAGCTACACTGAGTGATATGGCTGGGTGTCGCAAACAGTGGCGCTCGTGCATCCACTCGTTATTTTCCTAACACCGCTCTATATATATTCCCCATCTTCCGCTTGAATTTACTTCGACCTTCCAATCTTCATGCCGCTCTTTTACGCAAAGGGGCAACGAAAAGACAGCAACCAAAACCGGCTCACGAAAGTCCATGGTTAATGGTTGTAAAAACTGAAACTGAACTGAACTGAAAACCGAAACACAATGGCATTAGTGACTATGTTTCGACCCTCTTGGAAGGCCTTTTTTAAGTCGTTTAATCGGTTAAACTCAAATTACAAGCAATTGTGAGGCGATGGGATATTTTGGCTTCATTCGTCGTGGCTAAGACAAGCTAATTTTCTCAGCAATTATGATCACGACGCCCAAGTTTTTCAGTGAGATCCGTTCCATTCATGGATGTCGTGTGATTAAGTAATTTATCTTTGCGCATATAAATCGGCAATTCTGTTTGCTATTTTATGTGGTGAGCAATTACAAATAACAAAAAACCGGTTGTAAATTGAAAACACAGTCCAGTAGGCGAAACAAGCTTTTTTCGATAAATTCATCAACGGGCCATTACAATTATATACGGTTATTTGGGTTCGTCGATCTGGTTTTGATAGAATCAGACTAAGAACAGAATGTATGCCAAGATTGTTTACCTGATGTTCATCTTGATTAGTTCGTTGGTGCGTCCCCCAGGGCTGGAGTGGATTTCTTCATCCGAGGCCACGACAAGGCTAAAGCCCGAAAGAACTGCTTTTGGTTGCACAGAGGGGGGGTCCAATGTTTGGATAGCTATTGCCTCGGCTGTGCGTAAAATGATAAACCGAAGGCGTTTCGGCAGAGATGATGGCGTGTGTTAAATCGTACGGAAAGCCTGATCAACAGTGATAGTGTGCCGTGTCTCTAGTATATGTTGACAGATAGCACTTTTCGCCGTCCTAGTTTCACCGTGTCTCAACCAGCGGGGGTGGTGTTCTCGTATCCTCTTCGATAGCTGCCTCGTAGTCCGGCCGATATAACTCGCTCCACAGGAGCAAGTGAACGCGTAAAGGCACATGAATGCGGCTTGGGGGAGGGGGCAGTTTATCTTTGAGGTGGAAACGTATTGCTGAGGTCGTAGTGAAATTCACGCGTAGTTCGGCTGTTGTAAACATCTGATGCAACGCTTGATTGATCCGTCGTGTGAGCCACTCAGCCGTGTTATCACCTTTGAATAGTAGTTGCCGTTGGAGTGGTTTTTTTGTTGACTATGTGCACAACCCCCCCTCTGTGCAACCAAAAGCAGTTCTTTCGGGCTTTAGCCTTGTCGTGGCCTCGGATGAAGAAATCCACTCCAGCCCTGGGGGACGCACCAACGAACTAATCAAGATGAACATCAGGTAAACAATCTTGGCATACATTCTGTTCTTAGTCTGATTCTATCAAAACCAGATCGACGAACCCAAATAACCGTATATAATTGTAATGGCCCGTTGACGAATTTATCGAAAAAAGCTTGTTTCGCCTACCGGACTTTGTTTTCAATGTGGCAATGGGTATTTTTCATTTTATGAGATCTACCCAGGTTGTAAATGTCCAGTTTTTTTCGTTTTATCTATTTCACTATGACCAAATCATAAATTTCACTTTCATTATGTTTTCCAGCGTTTCTGACTTAAAAGTATTGTAATGACTTATGCAGGCAACCATACCTACATTGAAGTGCAAAATGTGGTCATCGTTACAATGTGCTAAAAAATCAAAACTTCACATACAACAATGATAACAGTTAAGCATAAGATCCTCTTTGTAGATTTAAACTTGAATGGTTTCGGATATTCCTCTTGTCAGTTAGAATACGAGCCAGATACGATACTGTTGAATTGAGTAAATAACTGGGGTCTTTAAGTATCCTATGGGTAAAATTATCACGAATTTATATAAAAATCATAAAGTTTTGTGATTTGAGTTTTCAAGGGGATAAAGGAAACACGAGTGTTAATTACCAAGCTGCGACGAGAGTTGTGAAGTACTTTCTTAGTATCCCAGAGAAAAAAACTGGCGAACATTTAATTATGACATTAAAAATGGATCAATAAAGAAAAGAACATAGAATTTCATTTTTCGCTCTTAAGTTTCGTAGTTTGCGTATCTGTGAGAAAAAGTGAAGCAGTCAACCCACACAGGCCAGCATATGAGAGGACCACCGTAGATTGCTCCTTATGGTGACTCCTAGGTATTTGGTGGTGTGTATTCTGGTGATGGGTACAAACAAAGTTGATAACTGAAGATTCCAAAGGATACTCGAGCCAGGAAAGACAAAAACGTATCCGAAGCATTTAGGACTATTCAACTAGAGACCGGATTGGTTCGAGAATAATGGCACTTGTATTAAACTGTCAGAAAACAATTTCATGTCCAATTGGTTTGAGATAATTCGACATAAGACCACATCAACAGCATATTTGAACGTCTTGGTAATGGTATAAAGGTTAAGTCACTGGTGAATGTTGAAAATAAGTATGCAAAAAGCACAACACCCTGAAGGACTCCAGAATTACTCACTAACGGTTTCGAAACAGTCCTTCAATCACGATAAAGTTAGGTAACCGAATGACTGTAACTTTCGGAGCAACAGAGATCGTCGAACAGAATAATAAAGGGAGAACAAGCAAGGAAAACACAAGGAACGGATTCTTGGGAATCATCTAAAAATTTACAGAGACGGCGTCCGAAGTTCATCTATTCGGTTTATACGCCAATCGAATGAATCATTGGCAACACTGATACCAGTCCGCAAGCGGGTGGGAAAAGCGCGCACTTATAGTTGAAGTCTGGAGGAAGTAATGGTGACGGGACGAGGGTGTTTAGAAAAAACACCAGATGAAGATGAACTACGAATGTTATTATTATTTTGGCGTTGGTGCCATGCTTGTCAGTACGCCAAGAAATATACATATACTGTTGTTGATGGAATATTCGCAGCCGGCGAGTTATGAAGTTAGATCTGTGTTCATCTTGCGGTAGGTAGTTGTGTCCTGGAGTAATTCGTTTGCCTTTCTGATGTAGTCTGTTT
>UZAN01049226.1:9023-20411 GCA_900618425.1 Echinostoma caproni | reverse complement strand
CAGATTCAGTGATTGATGAGGCTTTAGAATCCGCAATCCATTCCGTGGTAAATCACTTACAGTGCTATTTGGCAATGACCTTTGGCGAGCGACATACAAGTTGCTTGAGGGACTATTACAGGTCAGTAGAAGGAGTAAAGGGAGAGAGTTGGGAACGGAAGACCAAGAGTTAAACAAGGGTTGGGCAGCGCGGTCCTGATTATCCTGCGCGACGACCGACGCAGTATGAAATTATTTTTATTTTGTGTATGCTGCGTAGACAGCGGTGTTCAAACACCGACAGTCTATTTGTATCCTGTTCCCGTAATGGCTAAGTCTCTGCACCGTAAAGCAGAACTGGCCGAACTGCTGCAGCATGAACTCGACCCTTCACAGACAACCGGATGTCCCGATGACGCCACAGATATCTCAAGTTGATAAATGCCAACCGAGCTTTCTGTATGCGCGCCGACACTTCATCTGTGATGCGTCCCCCAGGTAAGATATAGCTGCCCAGGTAGCAAAACTTATCTACTTTCTCTACAACTTCCCCGGTCAGGGTGAGGCTGGTTCAAAACTGGTTTTGGCCGGGTTCTGGCTGGGGCAGTTTCCGTAGACAAATGGGTTTCAGTTTTATATACTTGTTAACTGTCTACCCTGGGGCACCATGATTCGATGAATTCCCGCATTGACTTTGTGGTTCCTTTTCCGATTATTCTTACATCATCCAGTTCGAAGATGGGATTCTTAGCATCCATGTGGATTGAGATTTGCGACCTCTCCTGGTGTCTTTTGACCGCCGGTGTGTGTTCATTTAGTCGTGTCTTGAGTTTTCCACTGGTTTATTTCACAAAGTATTTGCCGCCGCTGATCCTTTGGTTTTCATCGGATGGCGTTCACTGTCGCCGTTTCCTTATGTGCAATCAAAATTACTGCGTGTTGTAATAATCCGGCTACCGTTTCCGAGACCACATTCGCATCCTGAGGTACAATCATTCCACATTATTTCCAAGGTTTGAAGATACTACGTGGTGATCAAACCCTGTTGGGGTTTGGAGAAATGGGATTCGGTTGGCGCAGCCCATTTTACAGTTTGGGGTTTAAAGGAAAGGATTGCCGATCGACAGCGAGGCTAAGTGATTAGCTTAAAACGTAGTCAGCAGCCTGCAAGCTGCAGACATAAAAAAGACACACCAACGTAAAGCCAGTCAACCAAGAAATATGAAGGTAAAAAAATTTAGCGCTGATTCTGTGTATTCTGTCGTTTATTATCTTCCTCGTTATTACCCAAATCCCCCTATTTTTTGTTGTCGCGCTGGTAACATGATTGGCATTGAATACGTACACATTTCTATCAACCGACGACACCCAATACATTCCGACTATTGGGTAAACATTGAAAATTGCGACATACTTTGATTAGGTAAAAAACCAACTGGATAATAACATGAATAGCAAAAGCAGTAACGTACCGACGACACTGCATATGAAAATGCAGTAATAGATCCGATTTCGAGTCAGCCAACTTGGCACGTAGAGTTCTATGTGAAGGTGGAGTAATGGCCCATATATTGCCGGAAAACCCATCAATAGTGATGTAGCGCACATCCTTCGCTTCAAAATTACTGAGGAATCCAAACGTTTGCTGTGAAAAACACGGTAAAAAGTGTAAGAAAAAGGAGAGGAGTATGAGAAAAAGCAGTTCAATAGCAAAAATACGAAGGTGCTGAACGGAGCGAAACATCACCAAACGTCCATCGAGTGTGTTTTCTTTTTTGAGGGACGGAAGTTCTGAGCTGCGACATTTTATACCAAGATACCGACAGACATGTGTGATGATAATCAACAGCACGAAATGTAACCCGGAAAAAAGAAGACCACCAAAAAAATAACGAAGAAAAATTCATCACGAAACTGCATTAGATAACCCACCTTGTCTTTTTCGTGACACCGCTTGAAGTCCAGATGCACGTTCTGACTAATTTTCAAAATGTTCCCCTCTCGAGAAGCAAATTCAAAGATAGGCTTCGTGGAACAAAGGTGGGGAGAGATCAAGACGGAAAGATGGGGTGGTCAAATCGCTTTAAGGAGACAAAATGCGATAAAAACACTAGTCAGACGAATAACTCTATAAAAGGCGTTTCAAAGAAAAGGCCATAAGTTACTCCTTTAATTAAGTCTAGATGACCCTAAACGTAAACATTATTTAGTCCACAGAGAACTGAGGGCGATGTATAATAACTTCGCAAACTCGCCCAGCAAATCCGTAACCCTAGTTGGTTTTGTTCAGAGTAGGTTTCGTTGTGTACGTCGTGAAGGTGGTATCGAAAAAGACAAAATTTATCTACCAGCCGAGCTACGAGGCCACACCGATATCAGTGATTTTTTCACATTCGAATTACCCATCTAACACAGAGGCATATAGCATCCACCAGTTAGCACGTAAGCTGACTGCCCCGACAAATTTTCCTTGGAATCCACCGGATTTTAGGGCGAAGGATTTTGTTCATACAAACTTCAAATCTGCTAAACAGGAATTTGAACAATTAACCTTGCCTTAAAAGGTCATCCGGTGGACTTCGGTGAATTCTGAGGAAAACCTGTCGGAGCAGTCAGCTTACATGTTAACTAGTGGATGTCATATACCTCTGGAAGTTGGATGGGTAATTCGAATGTGAAAAGATCAATGCTAACTGTGGCCTCGTAGCTCAGCTGGTAGAGCGTGCGCGTGCAAAGCGTAAGCGAGGTACATGCGTGAGTTCGAATCCCAATGAGTCTACTGGAATTTTCACAATCGCCAAACAAATTTCAAACACGCCAAACATCCATTTGCAAACTGTATCTACTCATTATTGTTTAACGTCGTGGGATAAAAATAATTATTCGATGGACAGCACAGATAGAATAGTATTTAAAAGCACTGACTAACCGGGAATCCGCCAAAGGATATGGAAAATGTGCACAATACCGGTGGATTGAAATCGAATGTGGCACCAATGAATGAGCTCAGGGCCATAGGACCCCAGAAACAGAGAAAAAAGAACAGGAGCAGCAAGCCACCGACAAGCGCTTTCTTTCCCGCAGGACGATTTACTCCACGCGGAGTGGGATAGGCTATTTCCGAGCGACGCCAACATTTGAGGACGAAGATTTTGGCATAAATATCTTCCAATTCCATCCAGTGATACAGTGATAGTGCACTGTGCGTCCACATCCAGTCCATCACGTTGCGCAATTCGTACAAGAACGGAATGATAAGGTAGCTACAGATGGCGAGCGGTACGGAGAGGAAATCGTGTTAATACAAAGCATAATTAAATTGCAATATTGAGAATAGCTGATAAAAATTTCAACCGACGCAACAATCATGTGTCAATACACTACAATCTACAAAGTAAACAATACAATCAGAGACGTCTACGTTGAGATCAGGCACAATACCAAAAGTATCCTTTGGGGGCCTTATATGGCTTGGGATACCAATTATCTCCAATTGACAAGAGACTTACGCGTTCTACGTGTGTTCTAAGTATGTTAGAGGAAGTTGTGGCCTGAAGGTGAGTGCGCACAATCTGGAAACAATACACAGGTCTACTTAAAAGGTGCGGATGACTATAGCTTGATCAACATATCAGAATCGGGGACAGTGAGAAGTTACTCGAGAAAATTTGCTGGATTGGATGCAACATATTCCACAGTCGATTCGGAAGCACTATTGATTGGATAGTTTAACCACCCAATATATACCACTGACGCATACCTTCCATCATCATTGGATTCGGTCAATTCAAACCGCTTTCCAAGTTGGGGTCCAGGGGAAGAAGATTGTCGCTCGTTACAGCTGCTAAAAAATATGGATCATAATCGAAGTCCGTGTCGCGAATGCTGTATGTTCTGTCTGTTGAGATCCAGTATTGCATAAAATGTTTAACACAAAAATATCAAAAAGTGAACCATAAAACAAACGAAAGACGCCATTACTTTTGTTCTCTCCATGGAGATTTTCCACATGTTTCCGTTTTGCACTCGAATTATCACTTTTCTATTATTATTGAAGGCGCTTTGGTAACATACTTGTTCGTGTATACATTATATATATATATATATATATATATATATATAGTGGATAAAGTAACCACCGATCACCAGCATAGTCGGACTGAGCTACTAGGAAAAAACTCCTACGAAATTAAATTCAAAGTAGAAGTGGTCACCAAAGATTTATTTCATGTATTAAATAATATTCTACAATGACAAGCAAGCATACAACAAGTGACGAGAGAGAGAAAACACCCACGTGGTGGGCGTCAGTGCGCAAAATGTCCGCATAAATCAATGCCAGTATGACAGAGAAAAGAATACTGGCAACAATGAGCATAAAGGAAGGACTTACCCTTTGAACAAGATCAGGTTTAGATAGTTATAATTCTTCGTCAAAAAGTTACCCAAAATCCGATGTGGGTAACCACTCCGAATTTGGTAGGCAGATAGAGAGAAGTAAATACATTTGATCAGGTAGAGTAATTGAGGAGCCACCGAGGCATTGAAAGGCCTGTGTGATTGTGTGAGCCAATGTAGAGAGAGAGAGGCATGGATTAGTGCGACTGACACACAGACAATGGGAATGTGAGGCGAAATCAAAAATTCATGCAACTTCAAAGGCAAATGAATCCATTAACGATGAATCACGATAAGGTAAGCCGAGGTCAAAACGAGAGAGACGCGATTGTGATACCTTTCTCTCTGCTCTTAGTGCTCATCAATAGTGCATAATAACCCGGAAAACTTAGGATTTGTAGTGGTGGTCAATCGGAATCTATCACATTGACCACACATCACTACCTATAAACACCTTGAAGCTAACACTCAAATTGAGAATCTATTTCTTGAAATTTGGTTTTAGTGGCATAATAATAAAAAAATTGGAAGAAAGGTGAAGCCGTTCATAAAGTACATTATTGTATGTAGTGATCACGTTATATTTTCCACTATGATGATTACACTGTCTACTAGCAACCTAACCTATCGGGTTCTTATGTGGTTCGCCACTCCAAGTCCCGCAGATAAGGTTACCGGTTTCCACCATTGAACAGCAGGTCCTCGTGCCTATGGGGCTTTCCCCGTCTGCTGTTTATCACACGAAAGTGTGTAATAAAAAAATACGGTTTAATCTTCAATGATGGATAATATGCCTACAGTTATGGGGGTTTAAAGCCACATTTTAAACTCAGTTGTACTTCCTCGCTTTTGATCACTACCCAATCGTTCGAGCTTATCGCACAATAACTTAAAAGTTAGGCAATGTGTTTATCACTGATTTCGTTTCACTAATGAAACGTACACCGGAAGGAATTACAGTCTGCGGGCAGTAGTAAACATGAGTGAAAACCGAGCTGTTCATCAAAATCTGTCTTGATAATTGACTATGAACTTCTGCATAAGCTTGAGATAAAAAAGTGATCAGCAAGATGACAGCAATTCATTTGACTCCGTTTCATAGCACTATACTTTCCGTTCATGTCGGTTTCAATTGCGTACGGTATTGGAGCCCTATATGTAACAGGCCTAAGGTGTGACGGAAACATCACGATAAAAATAATTAGGCAATCTTTTTAAAATTGAAAAGGACCGTGTATATGTGCACGGCGAAGCATCACGAACGAGGGGTAGGTGATCACCTCCGAAGCATCAAATTTTCTCTAATACGCACGCAGTGGAACACTCTTCGTTGTCCATATGTAAGCCAAAGAAAGTACGCCACTCTGAGAGAGTAACTGTTTCGTTATGACAACCTGGCACTCGATACCAGATACTATTCAACTGTTATTGCAAAAGTGCGCGCGGAAAATCACAATCATCTGTGCCCAAGAGTATCTAAATCATAAATTAGCATTGAATGGTTCAAAAAACAAGCCTCAAAAGTCACTAACTCCCCGAATTTTGTCATACCTTCCATTAGGCAGATACAAGAAAGAGAGATGGTCGGTTATTCGTATTTAAAATGTCTTTGAATGAAAAAGAAACCAAACTGTATGTAAAAGATCAACAATCTCCGACAAAACAAACACTGCGCTAAGAATGACACGGGTCACTGAAATAAACTGCAAACTTAAGCTACTTCGGGAGAAAACCCTTGCCGTCAGATTAGGAATCGATCGAAAATTCTTTGTGAACGTAAGGGTCAAATGAAGGAGGATAATAGTATACTCTCAAAAGGCCGCTACTGCCTGTGAATAATTCGAATCACAAATACGACCTATTGATGAAGTGCGTGAAAACGTTCGCTTGAGGATCAACAGATAAATAATTTCAGAGAAACTGGTCACTAATAGCAAAAAAGTAGACGACCTCAATAGACCGATTCTTTTGAGTTTTCTCATCTACATTAGATCGCCACCCTTCTTCAAGCGAACTATTTCACACACGAGACTATGTTCTGCCTGTTTTTGATACAAATGAACCTTCCCATTTGGCCATTTCACAAGCACTGTTGACGTCACCTCGGCTGGTGAAGAAACGTTTGCAAACAAATTGCCAAGCTCGGCGAACAGGCGAAATGGAATTCAGTTCACACGAGCTACGAGAACTGATTTTCAATAATTTGTCAAGAGATAAACCTTGTGGTCTAGTTCATCAGTTTGCGTTACCAGCTACTATCATCGCACCTGGCTGATCAATGAGAAAATTATCGAGGGGATAAGCGAACAAGTAAATGTTGTCAAGGTAAATATATGGAATATATGGAATATATATATATATATATATGGAATGGCATTAGTAGTCACAACGCTCGGTGACGTTACTCAGTTTCTAGAACCATTGACCAGGTTGATCCCGGGCTTGATACAAACTGAAAACATGACTAGATTGCTAAAAAATTTACCTTTTGAATGCACAAGGCGTCTCTTGATCTAACCTGTTTATCACAGATGAGCTGAGATGAAAAAAGGTGCAATGTACAGCAGAAAAAAATGGTTTTCACTCACGATCGTGTTATATGGGGCAGAATGAACGAGAGCCAACCATGGATCAACAAAACGTGAATGATTTGGAAAATGAATTTCCCCAACACTTGCTTCTGAAGAAAAAGCCCGCGATCGGTAATGATGAAAATGAACTGAACCAGGAGCATCGAGATAAACGGAAGTGGAATCTGCGCGGGAGTGAAAGAAAATACGCAAGAGTCCGTGAAGGACCAAAGATTCCTAATCGGATGCCTCCATACAATCCAAAAGAATCTAGCAATGAATCCGTAGTTACCACTCAGGAGTAAAACCCAGCCATTACGTATACAAAACATTCATCTTCGTGTTCGAGTGATAGTGAACAGCTGGGAGTAAATATCACAGAGTGTATTCATTTGCCCCTGATGCAACAATACACATCCAAAAACCTAGGACTAACATATAACGCTTCGGTGATATGTTCGCAGTACAACTGCGACTGCAATCATCTATTTCCCATAGGGTAGTATTCAAATTCAATCCTGAGTTCGCATTATTGAACAATTAGGGAAAAGCCGATTAACACTGTGCAAGTTTCATCTAGATTTCAAACTATGAGCAGAGACAAGAGTGATGTTTTTCCAACTAGAAGCCACCATAACACACACGGGAAATCGACACCGAAAGACAATGAAGAAAGCAGTATATGACCAAGTAACTTTTGGAAATCACGTTGACCTTCTGTGTGACAGAGTGTTGGATAGTAATTATGGAAATTAGTCGTAGGCTGGGATTGCGTTTCATCACATGAAGATTACTCTCCAACGTAATTTTGTGTGGTGCGAAGCAAGCCGATTCTTCTGATTTCATCAGAACGATTCCTACTTTGAGCTCAAGACATACAATACCAATTAAAACCTCAACTGAAAGTGATGGTGACGAAGTTTGAATTACAAAGCTTACTGATCTGCGGGTGGATAGGAGATAACACCGAAATTCCTATATTAATATCGTACCACCTTTGTGCCACACGGGCCAAATGAAAAGGCTGCATCCCAAAAAAATGGCTACACAGTTACACTTCGTCTGTTGCAATGAATATGGGTTATCTCAAACCGCTGCGGATCCGTAAATTTTACACTACCAATAGTAGTTTATTCAGAGTTTTGGGCAGAGCAAAATAACGAGATTGCGGATGCAATGCCGAAACACGAGGTCAATGGAGCACACAGCTACAGTTCATATCAGATTCTAGAAATATTGAAATCGGCAGACTGTTTACTCAATGAAGAGGATGAAGTGGAAGTCGATATGAAACACTGGAAACAAACTAGAGAAAAGCCGACTTACCCGATTGGATTTAATGAATTCGAAGGCGTTATCACCCATTCCAGTCTATAAAAGAATAGGGAGGAATCTCACAACAGGTGTCAAAACATATGCCTATTAACGAGAAAATGTCAGACGCAAATCAATTGATAATTGAAAATCGCCAGCCGACCGAACTTCAGTATCTGAATGACACTGAAGACCAAACGGACAATTATTGAAACGTCATACTGGTCTTTATATGGTGAGCGCTTCGAGAAAAAAGCCTATATCCGTCTGATATGCATATCGTGCGCGCATTGAAACACAGCGACCTTCAACATATGACGCCAGTGGGTTTCAACGACTCAGTACCGATTGGAACCGAAAGCCCATCTCTCAGCCAAGTGTTGCTTTTCATGTGCAGGGATCAAAGGTCTTTACTTTATGGGGTTTTCGTTACCTTAAATTAGTACGGTGTGTTTATCAAGTATTTTATTAGGGCATGGACGCAGTCGTATCGCGCAGCTAGAAGAAACCGAAATTGGAAGGTTATTTCGCGCTCAAACCTGGGATCAGAAGAGCTAATTTCCTAAAAATGCAGAACAATCCTAACGTCAACTATATTCAAAGCCACGAACTTAAGTTCTCAAGAAGGTCTCTTGTATTTGCATTGTGTTGTCTTCATCACGAAGTTTCATTTTCAATTTGTACAATTATGAACCATGCACCTGCGTGCGTCGGTTTTAGTTGCTATCTTCTGTCCATCACGACGACTGCACCTTGATGTGGTGTGATGGCGTGTGCACCTCTGTGACCCAACGAGCTACACAGGATAGCTTTTACCAAACCAAAGATCTAATCATTCCTGGGTAGAGGTCAGACGAAGTCCAGTCTCCTGGTCCTCCAGATTGGGGGTTAGACTTGAGTCGGCATCTCAGTCAATAAAACGTGTTGGAGGAATAATTGATCCAAGCTAATGGGCCTCCAATCCGCCTTAACCGCTGCCTTGCGGTTAGGTTTTGTCAGAATTAAAGGCTTTGGTTGACAACCCTAATCGTTCTCCTGCTTAGTGGCTGGATACCCTGGCAGTACATGCCCATAAAGCTCCAATGAACACAAACAAAAATAAATTCATACTGCATCGGTCGTCGCGCAGGATAATCAGGACCGCGCTGCTCATTGCATCGAGCGGGGTGGGTAGTGACAAGTGGGCTACTGCGCAGATATCCCAACCTTAGTTTAACTCTTGGTCTTCGTACCCAACCCTATCCTTTTATCCCTTCTTCCGACCCGTGATATTCCCTCAGGCAACTTGGTCGTCACTCGCCAAAGGTCTTTACCAAATAGCACTGTAACTAGTTTTCTTGTAAAGTAACGTGTAGATTCTGAAGCCTCGTCAACCTCGAAATCTGGGTGCTTTCAACGTGAGGAATCTTATGCAGGTGGGTCAACAGGCGTGTCTTGCGTGTACAATGCAGTCTCTAGAAATCGAAGTCTGTTGCGTATCGGAGACAGGAATTCAGAATCCTAGTATTATAAGCCACCCGAGTGCGCCGGGTCCGTCCTCGAGGTATTTCCTTCGCACATCAGGAGACGACGCAGCCCGCTCACTGGGTCAGCGTGGTGTAGGTATCGTACTAAACGATAAAGCTGGAGTCTGTATGATAGATTGGATACCCGTCAATAGTCGTCTGTGTGCAATGAGGCTACAGGGTTCAGTTAGTGTTCGGGAGGGTAGCAACACCAAAAGGTGTTTGTTCATAATTTCCGCACCTGCATCAACCAACAGAAGTCTGACTTCACAAAAGGACGAATTTTACGACAAACTCGCCGAACTGATTCGGTTGAACCGCAACTCTGATATTATAGTGCTGGCAGGTGATTTTACCGCGCAGGTTGGAAAACTGAGCGCACCCGAAGCCTGTCTAGGCAGGGCATTTCGCCCTCCCCGCCCAGCGAATAGACAACGGTGATCGACTACTTCAGTTCTGTGCGGATCACCGGCTATTCTTATCTAGCACCAACTTTCGACACAGCTCTCGTCGAACGGCTACATGGTGTTCTAGTTCAACGGGCACATTGACCCAAACTGATCACATAGCTGTAAGCTACCGTTGGCGTGGTTCGGTACAAAATTGCAGATCCTATTGGTCCACCTGCATTGGGTCGGATCATGCACTAGTTCTGCTACGCTTCACTCTTCGACTCATTGGGCATGGGCAGAAATCGCCTCCTCGATTAGCTCACCATCGTCTGCGCGATCCAGCTGTCTGCGCACGTTATGAGGAGAAGCTGGGATAGGAGCTAGGAGAATCGCAACACAGTGCAGTAGACCAACAATGAAATCAGATTAGATTTGAAATGCACTCGACTGAAAACTTTGCTTGTGGGACTGATCCCGAAGCTTACCGAGGGCATTGGATCTCTCAGAAGTCAATAATCTTAGTGGATCAAAAGCGAAAGATCCCAATCTGCCAGGATCAGCATAAGGACCGGATTCGTCTGCAACGTCAACTCAGAAATAGNTGAAAATTGGTGGGCCGAAATAGCTAGTGAAATGGAGGTAGCTTATGCATTAGGGAATAGCCAAAGACTATTTCACCTGATACGTAGCACCGGAGGTCGTCGCATACCGGTCAGTGAGACCATTTGCGATAAAAATGGACAAAGCATCCACAATAAAGAACAACGACTTGATCGCTGGGCAGAGTATTTTAGTGAACAGTTCAATTGGCCATGTGCTAATGCGGCTTCAGGTTGGAGGAAATCGCGTGGTGGTTAACACATAACGTGGAAGCGAGGCATCAAGAAATGTACAAAGCGACTACGTAGAATTGGTGTGTCCCGTCTTCCACGTTGGGGTCCGGAAGACTGCAAGTGGTTGGCTGGAGACATTAAACGATATGGCGACTAACCGACAGCAGTGGTGTTCTTGTTGTCATTTCTGAACAAGTCAGAATGCTTGAAAAGGTATAAATGAACACTTCGATTTTGTACTCTGCTTGTTGAACATCGATGATATTTTTCTTAGCCTCCATCCAAGTAGGCCCAATCCCTGTTCATCTTGTGCTTCATCACTTGATTTGTGTACATTGTGAGCTTGGCAGTGATCAGTGAAGCTCGCTTCACTGCCTCTCGCTGTACGGTGACGCCG
>UZAN01049225.1:0-22535 GCA_900618425.1 Echinostoma caproni | reverse complement strand
AGTACATAATAAGTATGATGCACGCGGGAAGCCAACTAACCATCTGGGGAAGACATTTTATACTGCAAAGAATCCAATGGAATGTAACAAGCAATACGATGGTCTAAATGGTGCGCATGCCTTATTCACACATGTTTTGTAGGCAGGTCGACATAGAGCTACCCACCCACCGCCCTCCGCTACCTCACAATGAGAATCAATCGCAGGACTTGTTGGATTGGATTGAATGTACTTAAACCCAACAGTTCATGTCGGTGGCCGCTGCTCATGTTTTCCACCAGTGTCCTCCTCCAGAGGACACATATATCTTCAGAGTTTGTAATTTGATAAATGATGTGATCTGTAAAGTTGTACTACTTATCAGGGTTTCAGTAGTCTCAATATGGGCAAGTTATTAGGTAGGAAATTTGGAATTTCCATTCTCATTAGAGACTTAATCAGAAGTGCATGATCCATTTTTTGCAACAGATTTCCATACCGATAATTAAATTATACCGAGAGAACATCGTATCAATCAAATTCCATTCATTTCCGTTACCAAGTGAAATGTAGTATACACTCTATACACTGTACTAAACACTGACATAATGTTCTAATTTTGAATTTCTAATTCAAGCAGTAGTTTTAGTTTACTGGAACCCGATGTGCCAGAAGTTCGCAAACGTCTACCGGTTATTTTAACCCAATCGGACACTCTTGGATATGTCCGCTTTATTTTCGCTGGACAATCCGAGTTGGTCTGTTTTTTATCAAACGCAACCGCGAATGATCTGAAACTTGAACTGAACCAAAACCCGTGATCCTCACATTGATTAGGTGAATCAAACAAACAGATTCGTTGTTGCAAAGGAGACCACGACGTACAATTTTGGATTTTTAAACGCCTGTGATACATCGCCTAACATTAGTTATCGTTGTGCAGTGTAGCCCACAAACAGATGTGTACCATTTTCAATCGAGACACGGAATCAATGCAGGGCACATCATGTGATCGTGCCAGTGGAAGCAGGCAAGAAAAAAAAAGATAGTTTGTCAGCAATCGGCAAGGCACGGCGGCGAGAGGAACGCATGGTGGGAATAAAATAGACTGGAAAATCAACAGTTCGATTGTATCGTTGTCGAGTATGGATGGAGGAAACGCGCGCACAACGGGTAATCGATTCCGATTCGGACGATCTCGTTTATCATACGTGTCAACCACAAGCACCTTTTTTTCTCCAGTGGGAGAGAGAGAAAAAATGGAATACAAAATTGATGATCCATGCCTTCGGATTACAGGCTGCAGTGTCATTTTTTCCCCGTTGATTTGAAGTGGCATAGTTGAAAGCATTCCAGTGCACAGGATGTTGGATGAGGTTTGCGTACGTTCGAGTGAGGCACGGATAGGGTTCCGGGGGGAGCGCATTGAACGAGATCGCATCGGTTTGGGCAAAACGGAATCACAGACGGCAACCTAATGTATAACTCTTGCGGTCTGGCGACAACACTTGCGCAAAGCACATGCGTTTGGGGTAGTAAGAAACGTCGTGCTCCACATTTGCCAGATTTTTACAAACATTTTTGGAGTAAATCAATCCCAACTGGAGGCTACAAAATAGGCAGCGCATGAATGGTGAAATAACAACTGTATTTCAAGTTTGGTCGGATTTTTAAAAATCGATACTGGTTTGTAATTCACTGTGTTTGAGGGGTAAACAATCTCTAAACGGCAATATTGCACCACCTATAACCAGTTCACGGATGCAAATATATCCTAAATCAGGCAAAAATTAATCCATCAATGGGTACAGCACAACACAGCATGAATGAATCAACTTGCTGGAGATGATTAGTAAAGCTCTTGGTCTAGTTTTTAACCTATTATTTATGATTCCAACCAACTCTTAATCGGGTGTGGTGGGTTTCAGGCTGGTCACCTGGCTTTTGTTTAATAGCCGCATAAGCCCAATGACGGTGCCGTGACAACGATCGATGTGACTGACTTCTTAAAACGACAGTTATTGATCCTCTCACTTCTGCGGCGAGGGATTACTTCCTGCTGCCTTGCAGTTCGCACTTGGTTGTGCAGAGGCTAGAGGTGCGCCCTCAAAATAGAAAACACCGAGTGATGCTGGGGACGTCTCTCGTACCAAACTCTCAAGGAACTTCATGATCATCCAATCATGTTTGAAGCCGGCTTATCCTTTCCAAGGAGTCAACCGCAGTAAAGTAAAAAAGTTCTAACCGAATGATTGGTTGATTGAACTGTGTGTTGTCAGTATTGTTTCAGAGATTCACTGGGTTGCAGGGATAACACAGTTGATTGTTGGTTGCTCCAGAAACCGCGCGAATTCGCCTCTCACCTGGATGATGTTCGATGCTTCCTTGCCAGTGGACAACTGAGATCCCCAGTCTGGACTTGTTCACACTCAGCAGTCATAGATCACTGTTGAGCATTGATTCATTCGAGATGGAGACGTAACAACGGATACGACCTGCTTGCGAATGCGGTTATGCAGGGAATCAACGTCAAATCACCATCTACCGATTTCATTGTTGCGTACACGAGTTGTGGGTAAAAATCAGTTTACTTCGGTAGAGCAGTTTCATTCAAACCGTAACCAGTTAGCCAGGCACAGGAATCAACTTCAACAGAGGGAGAAAACCTGCAACTGTTCTTTCTCCATATCCATATTACTAGCCAAAACAAACATGGAAATAGAAACCACGGTGTATCGTTAAACCTACGCCGATGGTTCGAATATCATTAACTATCTTTTTTCAGCAACTGGAAATTCTACCCTGTATGTTTACTTCCATGCTGCATACTGTTCAATTTATTCTGAGCTGAATATCATCCGGGTATTTTATTTTATCAACGAACGCATGAACGGAATGCAGAAAACTACTGATTAGTGAGTATAAAATAATGTCAGAATCCACCTTGCACAGTACCTCACAAACCGTTCGTCGTAGTCCGTGGACCCGGTTCTATTCAACGGCCTCGGATCGAATGGGACCGTGTGATCGCTAGTAAATAGTTTAGTCATTCCCGGACTTTAGAATTGTTGATCTATGGATTATTAGAAAGCTCGGAAAGATACTAAAGTTGCATTAATTTATTCATTCCATTCATATTTTATATCGAGTCCTAGTTTGAATCTTAACTATGAAAGATATAATGCACTATCCTAACGACGTACATATGCAGCATATAAGTATGCGATTAGATATGCATGTTTTTATGCACAGAGAGAGAAGGTGCAATAAAATACCAACCCTTATTAAGTTTACGTTCTATTTTAGATATCTGTATTGATTTTCTTATTCATTGACATTGTGGCGCACAGTATTTGGTCCCATTTTCTTCTTATTTTCCAGGGTAGGCACAGGACATTGTGTGTGTGTGTGTGCCTCAACCATATCTGGGTCTGGATAGGCTGCGGGGGATAGGTTAACCGAAGGAGGCAAACAGACCGGGTGGGTGTTAGGTGCATATCACAACTTGTATCCGGCCCTTTCAAATCACCTCACCTTGTCAACAATTGTGTGCGTGTGTGTGTGTGTGTGTATACTACCAACATGGTATGTCGTCGTCAGATGCTTCATTATTCAACCCAGGTTGCACTCATAACTAATAGTAATCGATTCATCACTGGACGGGATAAAACTAATCGATGCGTAAAAATGTATAATTCTTTGTATGCTTTCTGGTTGAACAAGAAGATTTTACTTGTTCCTACATATGTGATTGTTAGTGAAGCGCCTTTCGTGAATGACGAACAACCAATTGAGTCTATCACGTGATAAAGATAGAATGAGTTCCATTCTCTGAAACGAGTACCTATCCGTTTCATTTTTTGATGGCAGTTTTGTAACAGCTGAAGCACGGAATGAAATAAACTCTACAAATAGAGTGTCAAATGGTAATTTAACTTGTGAGATAGAACCCCTTTGGAATAGTTAACAAATTGGCCTGCAATAGTTCAGGACTTCTTTACAGTAAACAAGGTTCTCTTCACTCACATATTGATTGCGATAAATAAACTGCACTAGTAGAGGTCAATGTATAAATAGTTCAAATAAGTCCATGAATAAAGAACTTTGACGGTTCTGTTTCTCAGTGAACAACACGTTTACCAGAAAGCCACCGTGTTCGGCTGCTTGGCGCCTTACTCAGATAACAACAATTATAGATAATTCTGTCAGTGGATTCAGTACTTAAAAATTTGATCAAATATTGATCGAAAGAATTGATCAATTAATTGGATCAAGGGAGATCCAATTGCCAATATGCAAGAGACGTAGAACATGAAAAACAGCAACAAGGCTAAATTTATTAGGGTTTACGGGGTAATGTGTTCTCGAAAGTCAGGTCAAGTCAAGTGAAGGAGCCATTTCGATTCGCCCTAGAGGATGAGTACTCAGCTACCACACAACCATTCTTCTGTAGTGGAAATGGCATCGTAAAAAAGATGGTGATACGCTGCATATGCAAACAAAAAAAGGAAATTTCGCGGTTTTTATGTAACAGACCCAATGACCAGATCGGCGTTAGAAGACACCGTGCCAATTACAGGTAATACAAAAGACTTGTATGTTGTTGTGCGTGCAGCTTATAATTGCAGCGAATGCTAGATGTAGAGATACATTGACTGAGGTGGGAGTACACTGGATCAAATAGTAGTCTAGCAGAACGTTTCTGGCAAGCCCTAAAGTGCTGTGAATTGATAAACTGCACAACATGCTCGCGAGATATACCACTGTATCGACATACGTGTTTGATGGATATACATAGGGGTTTTAAGTGTTTGATTAAAAAGAAACTGGAAAAGTAACTGGAGATGCATAAAGCCAGTGGGGGAAGGTAGAATAGAAGACAAAAGGTTTTATTAAATGAGTTGCGGTAGATCACGTTTTCAGAGGAACAATGTAAAACGTGAGTTCTTACTGACTTTGTGAAGCGCTTCGACGACACGAGGAGACCAAAAAGGGCTATGGAAAATGGTGACTAGAATAAATTAGACGGAGCATGCCCTGGAAACATGTTCTCCGTTAATAATGACATGCTGGCAAGAGTTCATCAAATCAGCAATCTATTGGCCACCTTTCAGCAAAGGTCGATGATTGGCAACCACCAAAATTTCAAGTCAAAAGAAAACAGTTTCCATCAACGAGATGTGAAACACTT
Source organism: Echinostoma caproni (assembly GCA_900618425.1). Lineage (NCBI taxonomy): Eukaryota > Metazoa > Platyhelminthes > Trematoda > Plagiorchiida > Echinostomatidae > Echinostoma > Echinostoma caproni. Next base: position 17,365 of record UZAN01049225.1, on the reverse strand, counting down.
TGGTATACGGTTATCCCAGCTGAATATAGCCAGGCAAATCCACACAAAATGTGTTTGGCTGAATCTGTTAGCCCACAGAATCCGAGGTCTAAGCTCAGCGTTTCTGGCGCGCCCACGTGTGTGTGTGCGTGCGTGCATGGGCTGCGCAATATGTTCACAGCATTATCCGGCAGTGCCCTGTAGGCTCAATCTTGCTCTCTCTCTCTAACTTTGTTTATCCAAGCAGAATAATGCACCTGGAACAGGCTCCCCAACCCCATTCGTTTTGGTCCCGTTTTGGAGCACCGAAGCGTTCTCACTCAGGCTATTCTCCTCACTGATGTTTTTCTGTCTCTGATTGCGTTACTTGGTGGCAAACAAACACCTATCTTGTCTCGAACTGGAGGCAACTTATTTTTTATATGATTTAGAGAAGAGATATCCGTGAATAAGGCAGGAAATGTGATCTGTTTAAAGCTAGCCAGTTTGTTTCAGTGGGTTGTTATCAGTAACAGAATCAATAACAGGTATTAGTTCAACTGGATGCCACCCAATTGAGTTCGACTGACCATGATCCAGTTTCTGTTTTCTCGGCAAACATGAATTGCAAAACTCCTTTTCAACGTACTGTGTGATTTAAAATACCGGATTCATTTGTGCCTGCTCACTGGGTTGAACAATTTCTTTTGTCAGTGCACTTCATCGTCCAATAAGTTTTTCTCCTGAGGGTATCGGTGTGCACTTGACAGCATCGAATATCACTCGCCTTTGATGGCGTTGAAGCAAATATACAAAACTATTCGACTTGGTGTACAGAAAAACTAATAAAACGTTGTCATTCTTTATGGTCAAATGAAATTCGGTAGCAGTGCGTTCATATACCAAAGTAAAACACTGTGTTGTAAATTGAACAGTCAGATTATTCCTGACAGGGTTTACAAGTATTTAAGAGTAGTAAATTTGGAATAATCCATTCTAGTGTACACAGGCACCAGGCACAGTTATTGGTCTGGGGTGTGGATTTTACTCCTTGAGAGATCGGTAATTCCCCACTAGTTAAACTCAGTGGGACGATTTTTGATGACCGACAAACAACTCGTCGTCCTGTTTGGGACTCGCAGACAGGACTCAAACCGTGCATATTCTAATTTGCTCAGAACGTTCGCATAACGTGATAACCGTCGACCGTGTAACTCAGAGGTAATGGTTTGAAGTCCCGACCCGAACGTTCGCGGTTCAAGTCCTCACAAGGACTGACGAGTCCCAGACAGGATGATACAGTTGTCCAGTGCTCTTTGTCGGTTATGAAAATCTTTCCATCGCTTACAACAGTTTAAATATATCATTGAACCGATAGAATAAATCATTATTGAGACCAAAAAAGTGTTTGTCTGTTTATCCGTGTGCTTGTGTGCCTGTGTGCATGTGCTAGTGCCTCATCAACATACAAGTTCGAATCGTCAGTGTACTCACTGACCATTGTGTAGTTGTTCAAATTGTTCTGGGGCAGACTGAATGAAATCTTATGTTAAAACTGTGAAGTCTAACGAAAACCTGTCGAGGAGGTCAGTTTACATGCTCGACGTGGTGGATGTTATGAGCCTCCGTAAGTCGGATCGACGATTCGAATGTGTGAAATAATGGTGCGATTTTCCGATTTTGGTGAAACACCAAAATGCAGTTGTTAACCTCAATATTCAAAGATATTGTTGCATACAATGCATTTAAAAGAAAGCGATTTGATAAATGAGTGCTCGTCATACAGGTTGCTCAAAAATCCAAGGAAATTAGCTTTTAGTAAAAATCGATCAGTTTTTATGGACTTTTGGTGGGTATTGATTGGAGTGTTGCCACAAGTTGAACTGGAACATCAGTTTCCGTACTTCGTTCGAGCTGCATCCGCATAGGTAACACTGAGGCAGAACAACTGTATCTTAACGTGGTGGACTATTCGAATTTACCTGATTGCACATAAATAGCAAATAATGGGCTTGTTCCAACAGAATCCCAAATATTACACTAAACTGATTGTGTAAGTGTGGTAGGAAGTCAAGCAGACAGCAAAATTGGCCACCTATCATCTCGATTTAAATGTGCCTTCAAACTACCTGGTCCGACAACGCCAAGCTATTTAACCATACACGCACACATAAAAAAAGTAGAGGAAACCGGAGATTGAATCAGTGAAGCTCGTTTCGTCATTTGTCACTCCAGTCGCTCATGCATTGCGGATTAATTAACTCGCCCAATTAGGGGAGATGTTATTCTATTTTATTCCGTGCGCCTGTACACTTGATTTTGTGCCTCTGGATCTGTCTGGGTTTGTTCTCCCTGACTCCTGGGAGCTGACACGGTTCATCTCTTTGCACTCCAAACACCCACCCGTCCAACCACACGGTTGTGTTTTTTCTCCGATTGCACCCATTCCATCGTTGGGCATTCAAGCTTGTTGTGTCATCTTGAGTAAGCTTCACTTTCCGCTCGCGTTCCATCCGATCCAAGCGAAATTCTCCCCCTGGGGTTCACAATCGAACGGTCAAACGGAATGAATGAGGAAAAAGTGTTTGACATGTTACGGTCAGACAACCGATTGATCCTCTCTCTCTCTCCGAGCGCGGCTAGTTCCCTTTGCTACAACCTCAATGAAGAACCCACGCAAGGACCATCTAGATATGTGCGCTTGTGCGAGTGTGTGTTTATTTGACTGCCGGGAGCATTGCGGGTGGACAGAGGGTGGATGCATGGTCTATTTGATATAATTCAACCGGCGAACCATAACAATTCTTTCACAATTTTTTCAAAACAAAAAAAAATTAGCTGCTTTCATACGAAAGGAGGAGTCATGTTGGTGGCGTTTGGGGACTCGGTTTTTCGTTCACATCTATGCCCAAATTCAAAAACCCGGTCTTTTTATTCAAGTGTTAACTCGTATAGCTGGTCCTCCCTTCTCTGCCTCATCCCTTCGCTTTTTTCACACGGCATTTCTGTCAGAAGACAACAGACCATGCAGTCAGTGCACTCTGAATGAACAAGCGAATCACGTGACTTTTTGCTACAGAAGATCATACATTATAGATGGTATTGGTTGTGTTAAAAATTGATCGGATTTGAGTGGAATGCTATCTGTGTGTGTTTTCCCTTTTTTCCATCCACTCTTTGACATCTATGTACAGAAAAATTAATTTCATTTGAATTGGAGAAGCGATTGTGGATAGTAGGAAGCTAGATATATTTAAAATCATGTGAGTAATTTTAGATTTGATTCAATTTTTGTAATTGAACCAAATCCTCCATTACTCATATGAAACAAATAGTCAGATTGTGAAAGTTTCTAACCGAGTAGTAACCCTGGGAGTAGTGTTGAGATGAACGAGGTCCATTATCCGCGAAAAACTCAGAAAGATGGGTTGCGCTATATCGTGTATTTTCAAAATGAGAAACAGTCTGGTCAGCTATTCGGTGGCCCAGTGGATAACCTACGTGCATTCTGTCTTTGGGGTCCCGGGTACGATCCCTCGATAGGTCGATGGATTTACATTGCTGCTGATGAAATCCAACCAGGTTGAAATGGCTGTTCCTAGCTTTTCAGTTCACACTTTGTTTGCTATGTACACGAGGAAGTCAACTTTGAAATATTTAAAATCACTTACTGAACAGAATTAGAGGTTGTCGTATTCGATCGATTGCAGTTTTTGAATTCTGCTGGTTACGGTCTCAATAACCATTGGACTTTTTCCCTTTATCTACTGATGGAAGTTTGTTTTGAACACGTTGTTGTTTTCTCTTCCAGAATTTCACTTCTCACTATTCACCTTGCATACATTGTATAACTCTGCTCAGTTTTCGGGTAAATTGTAGAACAGCAAGACTTTGTGATGTGTGTCCGTACGTCAGTCGGGGAGCACTTGACTGTTATGGAGTTTGCAACAATGTGAAAACAGCACAGTTGTGCAACCCTCCGTAAACTGCTTCATGATCAATATTCCCAGAATTCAATAACCTGGATTTCTTTCATTCTTCCGTATGTGGAAATAGGATCACGTATGGATATGTTTGTGACAACCGACAATGAGCACTGGACAGCTACTTCGTCTTGTTTGGGACTCGTCAACAGCGCGTACTTTCAGTGCGTACTTTGTCAAATGCACCAGACACTCAGGAGGGTCTTGGGTGTGGGTTTGAAGTCCAAACCCGAAGGTGCGCGGTTCGAGTCCTGTTAGAGACACACAGAAAGTACGCACTGCTGACGAGTCCAAAACAGGACGAGACAGCTGTCCAGTGCTCATTGTGGGTTATCACAAACATTTCCATCGCATGTACATAAATGCATGAAATTGTGGGGAATGAACGATCTCTCAGGGAGTGAAACCCGCGCCCAAGAGTGACTAGTTCCTCTTGACAATCTAATGGGCTAATCCAGGCTTGCTACTGTAAAAATCATCATGCATGCTTGATTTTATGTTGAAACGGCCAACTGTGATAACTGCTCGAAATGACATAGAGTAGATGGGTCAGAAATATGGTTGCACATTTCAAACTGCGTTCACCGAAAGGTTGCCATTTGGATGTCCACACAGTCGATAACCGGCACGGGGCATGCTTACAAAACAATAAACTCTTCCATTCCCAAGCCATGGTTGATGACGCAACATTTGATGAGAATTATCAAGATCGCCGAGGCGATTNNCCCCCCCCCCCGCCTCCATTTACAAATGTTTATTTGTAATCCATTCCAAAACATGGTATGTATTTGTCTGCAGTAGTGACCAGTTGAGATGCAGCAAAATCGTTCCGAAAGTGAATCGTGCAATGCTACCACACTGGTTGCTCTTTTCAAATTGTTCTCATTGATAGGATATTTGTGATCAGTGTTGCGTATTGCCTGTCCATTGTATTGTTAGACTATTCTATGACATTCATTTCATTAATGAACTTCAAAACACCTGTTCCATTATGTATCAATAACCGATCAATGAACACTTAACGCGCTACAAGCGGGCTGTATTGTTCATTGGACACAAACTGTTCTCCGGTGTTCTTCCGATTACACATGAACAGATCAGTCGGAGTCTAACATTGGGCCGGTAGTTGAACATGGATCAGCAAAGAAGTCGCTGTCATTTCTCACTGTTGAAATTCTATGCGTGCCCAGCTGATCGTTGTAGAAAATCCATTCGAAGGTTGAATTGTGCAAGTTACTTTCCATATTCAGATCCGTTTAATGCCTGATTTGAGAAAGAACTACGGTTGTGTAAACCATTTATCAACGCTATTCCCTTGATTGCCACTCTGCACTATAGATATAATTACTTTCATCACCAACTGATCAGGATAGAAGAAATGGACTCCGGTGCATCAGGTCGATTGGTTGCACATGTGTCTATACAGCAAAACAGTCTCAAAACGAGGGTTTATCGCTGTTCCACAATTCACGTTTGTTTTCGGTGGCAGACTAATCAAGTGACAGTGAAAAAATAGTTTGGAAATTCCCGTAAGAGAGTTCGGTAGATTTTAGTTGTTAGACTCCATGTATGTATATGCTACGAATGCGATTTGAAAGACATCGAGGCAATCGAGTGAGCAAAACAAGTTCCGGTTTGAAGTGGAACCAATGCAGGCAGGAAATAGTTTGTTTTTGTTGTTTCAACTGATCACCTGAGAAGCTGTTATGGACCTGTCCAACTATGAACTTTGTTGCTTTACCGGTACACATACAGTGGAACAAGAAGTCGACACACTAAACCGTCTCGGTTGTATTTGGTCTCACAAATACAGCTAAAGCAATCGTTTTGGGGTTCTGTTCTCCAGACAGCACGCAGAATCAAATATTTGAACTGTGTGTGTGTGTTTATTTGCTCTGACCGGCAAGTAACGACTTACAGTGAGTGACCTGTGATTGGTTGGACTAATCCAAGTTCAATTTTACAATAAAGAAGACCGGATGACCTCTACATAGCTGCTTACAAACGGAACAGTGTGTGATGGAGTTACAATTGGAGTTTGATATGCGAAAACCCTTAGCAATCAACTTTTCCCAATCATAAACCAACAAAAATTGTAACGGGCGTGGTAACAGAATAACAATTCGATGCTTGTGGTTATCGTGCCCGTAACAACACATAATTGGGCAATCTGTCGTTTTATTATACCTGACAGATTGATGTAGACAGACAATGAAGCCCGTATTCTCGCGAGTTATATCTTTGATTGAACGGAAAAACAGCCGGTTGGATAACAGGAGGTCGTAGTTAACCGAGAAGTCAGATAAAAAGTGCATCATTCTTTTATTTCGCTATGATTGGTACAATTGAAGTCGAACAGAGCTACATGCATTATTGATTTGCGCTGTCTTTTAACTAATTGGTTATATGGTTGTTAGCTTGGCTTGCCGAGTTCTTCTCCGAGAGAACTCAGTGTACTAGGTTAGGTCGAAAGAAATCCAAACCGTTTTTGAAAAGCTCTAGAGTACTCCAAGGTGCAGTTCTTTCAACATACTTATTTTCTACGTATATTAGTGACTTGTTTGCTTATGCCCCTACCTCTCTCTTCAAGTATGCTGATGATGTGGTCTTGTGTCAGGCCATCTCTGACTCTTCCGGTCCTTCACAATTTTCTGACAAATTGGATAACGTCCAACGGTTTTCCGCCACATCGGGCCTATCTCTTAGTCTCTCTAAATTTTTCGAATGTCTGTTTACACTATCACACTCTTCTTTCCCATCTGAACCGGTATCGATTGGTTCTGAACCAGTATCCCCGGTAAACTGTAATAAATACCTGTGCGTTTTTATTGATACTAATCTTCACTGGACCTCTCACATCCCATTCATCATCAGTAAGCTTCGACGACTTTCTTTTCATATCCGTAAACTTCGTCAGTTTCGTATCCAACAATCAATTATTTCCAACTTTGTGTACCCGTGTGTTTTCCTCATTTTACTTCACTGTTCACCTGTTATTTTCCCCAACCTCCTTAAGAAAGAATTTAATTTACTTCGACGTGGATTGACCATCGTTAGCCGTGTCTCTTCAATCCCACTAAAGGAGTTGATAACTAACCGATGCGAACGTCATTTGAATGCATGTGAAAAGTTCGCGCATAAGATTCTCATCGACTCCACACATCCGCTATACGCTGTTCTTCCTGTTGTTCCCATCCCTCAACTAGATCACAATATCGTTGTGTTCCCTCTAGAATAAACATTTATCGTAACTCCACAGGGCCCTCATTAGCACGTATTCTTGTTATCAAAACAACAGGTGATCACAGAATTTGTTAACACTTTTGGAACTTAAATCTCTTTTTTCAAACTTATTTTCATTTTCTCCCTTGCTCCAAACTGTATATTTTTTAACTGAAATGTGGACTTCATGCTTGCAGAAGTTATTACAATACAATAATACGATACAAAACAATACAATAAAGGCAATTCCTATTTCCTATATCTTGCAAACTCTGTAGAGGAGGAGGCATTTAGGAGTTCGATAAATTCCCTAAAAGTGTGAATAAACAAACAAAGAAACAAACAGCCTCAACGGAAAAGCTCAAGAAGACTACATCAAATACACAGGGAACTCCGAGCGTGTAATCAAAAACCACGATTTTAACAAATGCGACCAAACGTTCATAACTTAGACCTTCCCGATTCGAAGTTTGGCGGTTCCGACCTCTGCGGCTTTTGAGCGTTCCCTGATCCCTATGCGAGATTTTCCCTCCTTTTTTGCAGGGGGTGTATGTCCCGTCAAACAACAGTCCGAAAATTTACTTAGAAAACTGTCCGACTATGTGTGCAGATGCGTAGAGGTCATGATGGGCTTCAGAACCATTTATGTTGAAAATTTGTTCACACTTTTTTTCACATTCTGGTGTCACGATTACGGTTGAATTAACTCCGTTTCCAGTTCTCCATCTTCACCTAGTAACCTTCATTGACCTATCCCATTTGAATTTGGCTGATGGTTTCTTCTCCTGTTAGATGCTAACCAGAAGTTTTAGCGCTCCAGGGGATGATATTACTCCGTCCAGAGAAATAGTACCCAGAATAGCGCAACACGGGAACTCAGTCTGAATGTGCAATAATGAATCAAACAGGAAAACTGTTCAAACTGGTTGCCCGTCAAACATACTTGATTAGTTTGGAATGAAACAGTGTTGGCAGTCAGATTAAATCACTCAATGTGATGATTTTCGCGGAATGACCAAGTGGACGGGTAAATAAATAAAAAATATATATAAGTAAGTGAATGGCACAGAGAGAGAGAGAGCGGGCACAGGCATGCGCGCGCGAACGTGTTTGAGTGGTGAAGTGAGTTTGTTTCGCATTTTTCGGACAAACTGCATAAACAGGTTGTCTATAGTGCTCGTCTGGGCACGACTGTCATGTCTTGTTTCTTCTACTCCCCCCAGACCTCAACCCCAAAAAGATCTCTATTTGTATGGTCCGAACCGGTGGAGTGCATTCTGCTCCTGCGCGCATCAGCGTCCAGCGCGCAGTGTCTCCAAACGCACAAGCACGCATCAGAGAAGCTGTCGGCTTTGTTACTCCCAGGGGACACCCATAGGCGATGGACCACTGTGTCGCCGGGGATACGTTTGTCACGGGTCGTTTATGTCTGTTTGGTCGGGTCGGGTAGGGGAATCGGGAATCAATGGGCGTGCACCCAAACTCCGACAAACACTCAAGAAATTGGAAATCTATTAGGCGGCTTGCGGCATCCGTACGAATGTCGCTTTTGGCTTTTTTTAACCAAGGAAATTCAATTCTGTCCCTCTTATGCTCCGTTTCTCGAGTACGCACTGAGCTGTAGCAGAGACAGTAAAAACGGACACAGTCTTCATCGTAGTGGTCTTTGTAATGCTACTGGGAGAAATCGACTATTCTATACAGTTCTGGAATGTCCAAAGTGAGGTTTATCCTGTTCGGTTTGCCTGATAAAACTTATTATTGATTGTGAGAAAAATGAGCACGGGAGTAATCAGTCCAACTGATTTTGTTTTGTTTGCTGTTGGTTGACACTAGTGGCTTGACATACTCATGCCTGGTTAAAGAGTGGTCCAGGTAGTCAAACTGAAATACTCATCGGTAGGTGTTCGGGTGTGACAGAGGTTGTTTCGAACATACTCGGCCTCAAAATCGGATAGGGGTTCCGAAGGAACACACACACAGTTAGAGGCACATATTGCTGCACCACATTCTCTGTTTGACTATTTTTGGATATAAGTGCTGCAGGGTGCGCCCTCCGGGGCGCGGAAGAGGGGAGCAGAGAGGTGGGGCGTGGAGTTTTCATGGAAAGAATACTCTTTGTTCCTTCTCGTTTATCCCCGATCCAAATGAGTATGGTTCGGTAGACTTCTTTCGATCGCGAACTCCAATTCGATGCACAATGCCTTTTCCTTAATTTCCATGTGGCAATGTGTAGTTGAGCTTAAACAGCTATCCCTTAGAACCTCTCTCTCTCATTTTATATAAGCACATGGGAGTGAAACACAAACACATTTACTATTCCATACTCTATATCTTTGTTTATCAGTCCTCCATGCTCAATTTGCCTAAATAATAAACAAATTTATTTTTAATTTCCTTTTTATTTATTGAGTATACAAATACACAGTCAAGTTTCAGGAAGAGGGCTGCGGCCATACAACGACTGCCTCGGGAAAATATAGAAATAGGGAAGACGGGCGGCAGTGCAGCGGCTCGAACCCGAGACTTCTGGGTCATAAGTTGGTGACCCAACCAATTAACCCCCTAACGAACCCCGGGGTACAATCGTAAGAAAAAAATAACTACTCGATCAATTTCAGAGAAAATTAGCGCAAATCATTTGAAACTTATCTAAATCATACAAGTGCAGTGGAAATGTGTATCGTAATACAACTATCGGTCAGACATGAAGAGAAAGCGTGAAATAGATCATTGTGAATTCGAACTTTATTGTTCAGACGTGTTAAACATAAATAATTCTAACGGATTCATTGTCTCGCTTCAAATCAAGCTTCAGAGCAGGTAAACCACTGATCTGACATTGTGCACATAACTTTATCAAGTATGACAACGCACTATTTTCTAATAGGAATGACTAAAAAATTATCCTAAATTATTACTATAAACCCTTGCCACCTCGGTCATTTGTTACGAGGCATTATTTTATTTAATATATAATCCCTTATAACAACTCTATTAGATAACAAAATGAAATTCGTTTACACCCCAGAGAAATTGCATTAACTAAGGCTTCATAATAATAATCTATGTGTGATGTCTGCAGAGAAGAATGAAAAAAATTAAGATGCGTCAGGTTTCAGCTGACGTCAATCCAGCATTGAACGCGCAGCAAAGGCAGGCGCGTATTGATTTGACCAGAGAAATTAAATCTCGACGTGCGTCATCATTTTGGCGATTGGTTTATTTCGCCAACAAATGCATGGTGTTTGACGAGACTTGGAAGGCTCACAAAAAGTCATTTCTGGTGAGAATTCCCCGTCGAGAATACTCATCTGGGCAGGGATAAAACATGATCAGTCTTGTCGGTGGACATTAATCAAAGGCACCACGAATAGTGGGCAATTTTCATCAGTAATTGCGAAAATGTTTCCAGAATTTCATGAAAAAACACCATGTTGAAAAGTTATAGTTTTTCAGGATACGGCTCGGTGTCATATTTCATTAGAGATTAGTAAATTTATTTATTTAAGCAGTCTGGTTCACTTATTATTTGCTTTCGGACTTTAGAAAAGATGCGTGACTTTAAAGTCCAGTTCATGCAATTTCCCTTATAGCCCGGATCTCATCGTGTTTGATAATCTGCATTCTGTTTTGAAGAGAGAGTTCAATGTGCTACCTATACATGGGACATTGGAGACAAAAGTGCGATACGTAATGCAGCACAACATACAAAATGACTTCATAACAAAGTTGGTGGATTCGATGAGGAAGAGACTCGAAAAAGTCCTGAAGAACAAAGACAGACCAATCGACTATTAGGGTACTCAAACTTTACACCTGCATTATTATCAATGTTAATTTGTTGTAAATAAAAGCAGCTCCAGTCTCTTTAATTAACTCTTAATTCATCACGGTCCAGGTCAACCACTGATGACAAAATGGGAGTATCTGCTACATTCTGATCCATTCCATCTGCTAAGTATATACAAATCAGACAAATCACGTCTATAAAGACTCTCCAAGCCTTGTTTATTATTATTTGGCAAAAAATTTACTTCAGCATAAGTGCTGTTGCCTATACGAACCGACAAGTGTTTCACAGGGATCCGGTGCTTCAGTTTCGATTCGACCTGCATGTGTATATATTTCATAATAGGTGGTATAAAGACCATCAAGTCACAGAGATTGTGACTAGTCGCATGCAACCCACCTACAAAACATCGAATTCCTGCATTGGTTCTTCCGTTGACTGCACCTGAAAATCGGTCTACCCAAATTTACTCGTCGTTGCAAATGAAGCCATTGCGATGTCAAGTGAAAGAATCAAACTTTTTCCGGTCTGTTCACTTTTCGCTGAGATTATTGTCAGGTTTCCTGTTCAAATTTCCCGTTTCAATAGCAATTTATTTTGTCATTCACCTTATCATTTTGTTGAAATTAAGCAAAATGATTACTGATCACTTTGATCTATTTTATATGCTAGCCAACACGATTTGATGATTACCTATCAAAATATCATCCGGGCTAGCCCCTTAAGAGACTATAAGTTTGGCCATTCAAGTTGTCCAAATATCATATAAAGATGTTCGGGAATCATTGTAAGTTGTCTGAGCATCATTTCACGATATCCACGTATCATTGTTCCACTGTCTGAGCATCATTTCAAGCTGACGCGCATGCGTACTTGCACGATAAACAAACAGTATGTATCTCATGGGAATTGAAGTGAGTATGATCGAGGCACGTCTCACAATAGTCCCCCCGCCGTGCTTCAGCGGGAGGTAGAGAAATCTGTGCTACATGGTGGCTTGAAGTGATATTCGGACATCTTGAATTTGAAAGGGTACAGGTGTTTGACAGGGATACAGTGTGCAGTGGAAAAGAGTAGACCGGGTTAACGAGTGCGTCTTCACAATGTTCAACTCATTCAACGTTGAAAATGTCAATACCGAAAGAAGACACATCGCGAGATGATAGCATTTCATAAAAATACAACCAAACAATATCTATGGTTGTTCCCACTCACTTTTTCAAACCCCACATTACATAACTGAAATGTGAGACTATTGACAGTTATTGAGTGAGGCGTTGCGCAATCAGTCCACTTGCCATAGAGTTGATCTCTTGTTGTTTAATCTCAATAGCCTCCTTCTATCCGTACATATCCGTTCACTAGGATTTACCCACTCCATGTGCTGCATATGTTTGTATGCGCTTATTTGTTTGACGACATATATGTTTTTTTTCAATCCTGATGCGATGGATAAAGGGGATCAACTGTTTCGGGCACGAAATGTTTATACATTTCGTGCCCAAATAGATTAATTAATTGTTTGATTATTAATAATTTATTGTTTAGCCAGTCAGAACATCAACCCGTATCCCCCTTGATCCAGACACAAATGGTCTTACATTTTCTCCATCGCAATATGAATCTGGTAATTGACATCATTATATGAATATGGTTCATTTAAATGCGTTGAAAGTGCTTGTGATAACCGACAAAGAACACCGCGACCGGTGTTTCGTCCTGTTCGGGACTGATCAGCAGTGCGTACTTTCTGTGTGTCCCTGTGAGGACTCGAACCGGGGACATTCGGGGTCGGAATTTCAACCCTTTACCCAAGGAGTGAAACATGAACCCAAGACCATCAAGAGTGCCTGGTGCCTTTGAACAATCGAACGGGCCAATCCAAGATTGATATTCTTTCGCGATCAAAGTTTTCGGGGAGGTATCTGCGACCGATATACGTCTGACTGGATGGCTACAGTAAAAAAGAACTGAGCCTTACAGAGATGGGATTCAATCACACACACACACACTATGAATAGCTGTGGCGATGAGCTTATCCATGCGATCTGTTTCACTTAAGCTCCTGCTCTACTTTCACTTGGTTGAATTGCCAAATGTCTAAGTGATCGGACGGGCAACAAAATTGTTTCTTTTTGTTAGTTTGGCTCCAAATATTCAAAATAATGATATGTCAATGACAGGTAGAATATTAAATCATCAAACACACAATTTTTTATATACAGATCCTCGAAAGCTTTGACATTTTAGTAAAGCATATGACCATCAGAAAACTCCTAGGTTATGTCGAATAGCAACGCATTATTTGGATCAACGTGTTTTCTATATTTTATTCAATTATTGTTACATCATATCTTGCTTCCTTAATGAGCTTTGTTACTCACGAATATGGCATTTCTCTGGCGCGATCTAACTCGTCTATCATACCCTCAGTTCCGGAGACCGACTAACAAATGCCTTACCAACTGGCTTCAACTGTGTTACCAGTACCGTATCCAATTGAGTTTATCCTCTCCTAAGATGAACTGTGTAACCTCAGCTGCGTATATAAAGAATGAAAAATAAAGTACCGTCTAGTAAGATAATCAGAGGACTAACTTTCAGTCTGGTAATCCGGCCAGCTTAGTCGTGATACGGCTGTTCTGTTCTCAAACTGGGCCGTGTCCGGGCAAAGACGACATATGACATATGACATTGTATGATTGGAGACATTGTTGAATCTAACCGCTCACGACGGGCTATAAGTGATCCAGCAGTTTAGATCAGTCCCGACCGTCTAAGATCACAACAACGCTGGCCAACTTGGAGAGCGAAGCGATTTTCCTTGGCCTGGCTCAAAATCAAGAATCGACTAATTAGGTTATTTGTGGTTCAAAAGAAAAAAACATATTGCACGAAATTCAATGCACGATTTATGTCCAGGACGATTTCGTTGCATCTCAACATGGTGCATACTGCAGAAAACACCATATTCATATAGGAATTTAGCATGGCAACAAAGAAGAATAAAATACAATGAAACAGAAAAACAAAAGGGGGAGGGATAAAAGGACTTTGTCACCAGAGTGAGGATAAACTAAGATAAAGTTCTTTTTGTTGACACCACGGGGGGGGGGGGGGCTTCCATCAACTGATAGCAATCGCTTCTGCAAACCGTGACAATCTTGCGATTTGTGACTTGTAGATAATCCGAAACGCCGTGCTTCGATTGATCTGGTATTGCGTCATCAGGAGATGTCGAGCTATGGCTGATGAGGGAGTCTTGTAGTTTCGACCATTGTTTGTATGCCGCCGAATTGATCCAGATTGCGTCATCTGACTTTGGAGCCAATTTGAAATATGTTCAATCACCCGGTTAGGTATTTGTCGCTCTTTTCTGCCCACGTAGATCGCTCCGCACCCACATTGGACTTGGTAAGTCAGATCAGAGTTGGCGTACAGAGGAAGATGTTCTTTTACCGGGAATGTCGATATTCTATAGTTGTCCGATAGACGATTTGGGGTCAGCTGCTTAGTAGGTTTGAACAATTGTCGATCTCAGTCGTTTTTTGAGCAAACAGATTACGTCATCACCTTTGAATTGGAGCCACAACGTGACTTGTAATTTTGGAGCTGAAGCAATCGTTTCTTTTACAGTTCTTGGTTTGCCATGTTTATTAACGAACGCTTCGGGGTAAGCGTTTTCTGCTAACGTCTCCCGAAGGTTTTGTGGTTCTTGTTCAATTTTATCTTCCTTGCAGATCCACCTCGTTCTGTTGAATAGCGTCCGAACCAGACCACGTTTATACTCCAGGAGCACAAAGCTCTCAAAGTGTAAATATTGGCCTGTCCAGGTCTCCTTTCGGTAAACGGATCAGGCGATCGTTCCGTCTTTTTTTCGTTCATGCTGATGTCAGTGTGTTGTGGGCTTCGGATTTCATTATGAAGCGAATATTTGAATGTGATCTGTTAGGTTCAGCCAAAATTACTGTAGCTTCTTCTAGGCTTTCTGTTATCACAAGGGTGTTGTCGACGGATCTTCCGTAAGGGATGGCACGCTCTAGAAAGCAAATTTGCCTTGTGTTCGAGATGTGCCATAAACAGGTCTGCCAGGACTGGGCCTAACAGGCCTCACGTAGCGACACCAATATTTCTTCCAACTGGTGAAAGTACAAATAAACGCTTTGTATTTTATCTCTGTTTCGGTCTGATGGATGCGATAATCAAATGAGGCATGTTTTATCACACACTATTGTGTGATGAACAGGAGTAGAGGAGGGAGAATCCTATAGTCACAAAGGTCTGCTGTTCAGTGATGGTACCCGGTAACATAAACCCCGGGACTTGGAGAGGCGAACCACATAAAGCCTCCGTTAAGTTCGAGGATAGGCAGGAAGAATCTACAGAATTAGCTTCGTTGTATATTGATGATCTGTACATGGAGCAACCGTTAGATAGATCGACGAGAAGAGTTTGGGTCACTTTTATTACCGTATTTCAGTCAGATAATCTACACGTAATAGTTACCGATTACTAAGCTCAAAATTTTCTTCAACACAGGGCCACGATAATAAGAGTTCTATTGTATGGGGCTGCCTTGAGGTCCCATAGGAGTAATACGGCCCCCTGAGTTCGTGGCATTCAATGCAATTCAGAGTCAAACAATAAGTATACTGCTATCATTACTACTACTACTACTAACAGCGATAATAATAATAGTGGTGGTAGTAGTAGTAATAGTGAGACGCCTCCAGAGACTCGTAATACAAATTTCTAACTTTCAAATATCTTTGATTTATAAAAAGACAGAGGCACGCAGCGGCAAGCTGCATACCCCATACTGGATTTGAGAATCAACAGAAAAGTTTATTCAACTCTATTACGCAAACACAACACTTTGTTTTATGCCATACTTATTTTTAAATATCTCCGTGTGCAGACTTTGATTGGACACAGACCGCTTCCTCAAATTTCAATTGTGAATTTGCATATTTGGTACCCAAAAAGTAAAAGCAGAAGCTTTGATGTGAACAGCTTGTTATTGTTATAAGCAGTGTTATGCAAATGTGGTTTGGATTGGAGGACCAATTTTTTTGATTAATTGATTTATATAAAAGGGATCATTCTGAGTAGCAAAGACTAAGTAGTATGAGTTTGTTTAGTGCTAATGCAAAATTTAGATTGAAGGTAATGGAACAAAAAATTGGGATGAAATAGAATTTTATACACATTGTGAAAATCGTAAAATATCACGAGTTGAACATTTTCATTCGGTATGAGATTGATGAAATGTTCTTGCAGGTCTCACTTGGAAATACAGATGCAAGTCATTTGGATGTTAGCAAAGGGTGTCCCTTTTTCCGAGGCTGTATAGAGAAAACTTTTTCCTTGATGTTTATAGTGAACACACGATTGATATACTTGTTGGTACCAAGGTTTTAGAAATAACGTGATTTCCGCCAAGTGAATGATTTGATTCGTTCATGTTGTATATTTTATCGTGTACAGACCAAACGAAGGGTAAGGTAAATAGCTGGACCACACTGTGTAGCTAACTCTATTTGGTTGGATCTCATCAGCAATTAGAATTCATTAGACTAACTGAGGATCGCGAACTCAGAATCTTGTAGAGTGAATGCCAGAATACTTCTCACTTGACCGTACGCAGCTGATCCAAAAACATTTTCGAATTTCTCCCATACCCGAGATTTCTCAGCCCGTCAGCTTTTAAGGCAAACGAAACAGTAATTTTAAAATCGATGAGTTTTCCTCATCCACTGATTGCTGAACGTTGACAGAGCTTATAAGATTCTGAGTGAGAAAACCAAATACAGCTTCAAGGAAAGGAATAGATCGATGGAGACTGCCTGGAGTGAATTGAAAACAGTCTTCCCAAGTTCTTACTGGGGCGTTGCCACTGGTCAGTTGATGAGCATCTTAAATGTGACAAACGAGTTGTGATGCCCGCAATAAGTAAGCAAAGATGTCGTACAATATGGACGAAATAAATTTTACCCCGTGTTCAAGTGGATAATGGAACCTTTGAGGTCCTTCATTTGGGTAAATGGATTCTTGCAACAGATAATATGACCCGTTCAAGTCGAGCCGGTGTTCTAGTCGTTTTGTTGGCTTTCTGTACGACAAAACACATTGCACAGTGCAAAATCGAGGGTTCTGATGGCCCGACTTTTTCCACTTCATGTTCTTTTATTCTCACTAAGTAAGTATGTAAGTTGGCTCAATTTTCAATGATTCATTTTCCAATACGAACCATAGCACGAAAACGGGTCCTAGTTAAAAAGTTCACCAATCACATGATTCGATAGGGTGGAAGAAAAGTGACGAACCGGGTTACGGACGGGGGTGTGTGACTACTGTCAGAACAATTTGCGAATAGATTCACCACAAATCTGTTCAAACGACGAGGTAT
>UZAN01049224.1:0-11428 GCA_900618425.1 Echinostoma caproni | reverse complement strand
TTTGTTGTGTTGGGTGTGGATAGTCGTTCTCGGGTTGGTGGACCACTGGTAGTTCACCTACGGGAGTTGGCAAAAAGACCCTGATGCCAAACCAAATAAGAATAGGCGTACGAACCATACACAACTTCCTGGTTGTGGCAGTGGTCACCGGTTCGATTGGGTATCGAGGTGTATTGAGCACCTTGGACGTTTGACCCCGTCCGAAGGGTGTATGATCCGATGAATTGGACATTGGCCTCCAATGGACCGCGGTTTTCACACAAAGTACCACTACCTTGCGGGTCAGGCTTTGGCTAACCGGAGGCTCCGGTTGTGGATTCTTTAAGAAAATTCACCTGCTTTGACCTGGGCAACCTGGCAGTATTCAGCCTACAAGCCAATCATGGAACATTTTCTCGTAAAGATTATTGTACCATGATTTGTTTGACTTAGATGAGTGTGAAATATAATAATAATCATTATTATGAAACACTCGACCTTCTGCATTACCAAATGGGTCGGTATTTTTATGGTTTTCGGACACGGTCTCTAGTTTACTCCTCACTACGTTGAATCACACGAACGTTGATTCCTCTTGATGTTCAATGTAACGTTTCTTACAACTGTTACCACTTCTTGTTCCGTTCGTTTTTGACTACCAGAATTTTGTGAGCCACGCGTTGTGTTTATATCCCGATGATTCCTACAAACGTAACGTTCCGGCGGATGATGCAATTAAACGGATGCAATTGTACAACCAATCCGTAGCTCGTTACGGCAAGTCTCCCTACGTCTATCCACTTTATGGTTTGGGAGAACTGCCTCAAGCTTTTGCTCGGTTGAGCGCGGTTTACGGGGGCACGTACATGCTTAACAAACCCGTAGAAGAAATAGTCATGGAGGGCGGAAAAGTTGTTGGTGTAAAAGCCGAGGGTGAAGTTGCTCGATGTGATACAGTGATCTGCGACCCAAGTTATGTCATGGATCGTGTTCGAAAAGTGGGCCAGGTAAGCATCCCTCTTGTTATTTTAATTCTATGACGAATAGAATTGTTTAGCCTTCGTCTTTTTTGTGTGCATTTCTCTCACTTCCGATGAAGCATTCATTATTCATACCGTATATTGTGTTATTTTGTACAAGAAATAGTTTTCATAGACATTCAAACCCATGGTGGTGGTGGTCGCGCAGTGCTTTAGTCGCTGTCACTGGCGTGCTTTGGACCGTATAACCCGATGTTCAACCCCTGCCACCACCACCCAAATTTGGTATTAGACAGCTTCACTGTAGTCTGGTTCAATACCACACCTGACCCGGGGAAGCCTTATGTGGTTCTCCAATCCAAGCCCCCATCATTAAACAGCAGGTTTTTGTGTTTATGGGGTCCTCTCCATCTGCTGTTCATCACACGAATGTATGTAATAGGAAAATCGTGTAGTTTTTTTCGGCGAAGCTTTATCTCTAGGCCATTCTCAAGTCGTCAGTGTGGTGAGGCAAAGGTATTTCGGTTCGCTTATTCAAGCTTCGAATCAACCAATTGTTAATCGATATCCCCTCCTGGTAAAATTGCGAAATCTCTCACTGTGATGTGCCTTCCTTGAAGATTTTTCTAAGAAAAAGGCTAATATGGATAGGAGAGTGTTATGGTTTTTTATCTTTCTTTCTCGATCCTGTTATTGAGTATATGATTGTACAAACATCCTTGAGGAAAGATGAAATATCCATTCCAAAGGTTTGTTGTGGTAATGTCGGGGAAACAATTTTCCTGTGGGAATTCCCATTTTGTTCAAGTTGCTTTTTCGCAGGTTTGAATTTATTATGTCGTTTGTTGAAAAGTTCAATAGCCTCAGTGGGATTCGAACCTACGCATGGACGCCGCCTACGCTTCTGTACAGCGCACGCTCTACCACCTGAGCTACGAGGCCCCACTGATAGCACTGAACTTTTCACATTCGAATTACCCGTTAACAATTGGAACAATTAACCTTGCCTTAGAAGCTCATTCGGTGGGCTCCGGTGAATTCTAAGGAGAACCTGTCGGGGCAGTCAGCTTACATGTTAACTGGTGGATGCCACATGCCTCTGTAAGTTGGATGGGTAATTCGAATGTGAAAAGATCAGTGCTATCGGTGGGGCCTCGTAGCTCAGCTGGTAGAGCGTGCGCTGCACAAAAGCGTATACGGCGTCCATGCATGGGTTCGAATCCCACCGAGGCTAATGAACTTTTCACAAACGACAAAAAGATCCCATTTTATCAATGGGAAATGGACTTAAACCAATCGTCGCCCTGGGTAAATTGCCTGTGTTTTCTCAGTGTTACTGGATTGATGGACGGACCGAGTACTGTAATCCGATTGATCCATTCGCTCCATCAGTGTTCTCATGTTTTCCATTCGAGAAAAAATATAGCTTGTGTGTAATCGTATAAATATAGCACACTTCTCCATTATTGCACTCACTTTTCTGTCGCTTCCACTAGATGTTCGCACTGTTTTGCAGTTGTCTTTAAACGGGAATCGTTTCTGGGAGCGAGATTCGATGATAGACAGGCGGACACAACAATTACAAAGAAATGGGCAAGTTAGACCGCGATGGTCCGCTTGGATTATATAATTTCCAGAGCGATAAGTTTATTACCCGCTACCGTTTGATCCCCTCTGCCCACACATCAGCAATCATAAAAATTCAATAAATTGTCCGAAAAATTTTGATCTGGACATAATTGGTGGTTCGTTTAAGATCTGGTTTTGAACGTCAATCAGTACGCTATTAGACGTTCTTCATAAAGGTTACTGTACCATGATTTGTTTAACACCCAGTCTGAATTCAGACGTGTGTGAAAATACAAAATATAAATGTATAGGCGATTTGACGTTCCCAAAAATAAAATTAATCTTCGTATATTTTCAATGGATGCTTTTACTTGATCTTCGGTAGTTTGATTTTGATCATAATGAGCCCAGACAACATTATATTACTTTTTCACACGCCCGAGTTCAGACTGTGTGACAAACAAATCATGGTACAATAATCTTTCTAAAAAAGGAAAAAGGTCCATTATTTGTTTGAGGGAATTATACTGCTGGGTTACCCCGACCAAAGCAATGGAATTTCCTTAGGGTGTTCACAACGGGAGCCTTCGGTTAACCAAATCCTGACCCGCAAGGCAGCGGGGCGGTATGTGAAAACCCACTGGGTCCGGTGACCACGACCACGAAGCTATGGATGAATGTGATTCGTACGCCTCTTCTCACTTGGTTTGGAATCAGGGTTTTTAGCCAACTCCCCTTGCTCAACTCCCACTGGTTCATCGACTCGATTATAGCCTTGGATATTGACATTTCATTCCCTCATTTCAATGGAAAGACACCACCACGAGAGGGCAGCGAGTCCGGCTTTCTCAGCAGAAATCATTTAAGACACTTAGTCGTATGGGTGCAAGGGATGGGCAACCGGTCGTAACTCGAGGTACCCACCCCAATCGTAAGAAGGCTTTCAGATGCATGAATCCAGACAATCTTCCCGTACTGGTAGACTTACCTGCCCTACTAGGCGATCTATAAGTCATGGCTCTCACAAGCCAATATGTAGGCAAGGTCGGTAGAAAAGGTTAAGTAAGGTGCAGTTTCGTTTTACGATACATTCACATTTGTTGGAAACGTGATTCATTACTTCAAGTCTCGAAAAATGCTGTCCGTGATCTTCGTTCCGTGTATTCGTATTTATCCAACGCCTCTACGCGATCGCTCTTTTGTTGTAGTAGAAGAATTCCTTACGATGCGCACGAGTCCCTAAAATACGATATTCGAACTGCTCTGTGGATAAGTAATTCAGCTGCGCCGAAGTCTCGCCTTTGTTCTACCGGGCATCTGTGCGACTCGGTTTGTTGATTTTGGTTTCGGTTACTGGTTGGTTCCCGTAACTGTGATATCTCCTCCGTTTGCTTTCCTTCTCCGAACGGTGTCACGAAAAAGCTTCTAATTGAAAGCTACTAATCTTTTGTTTTTCCGTGACTTCTCGCATTCGCCTCGGATTTGCTAGGTTGTGTAGCCATATACACAGCCAACATTTGAAGCTACCTGAATTGTTTATTTCATCCAACTGTACCATAATTATGGCCGGGGATTTCCTTTAAAATGTCTGCTATTTATCACGTATTTGGGCTCCCGCAGCATATTGCTCTTCGGATGAGGCGATAAAACCTTAATTTTTTTGCTTATTGTTTTGTGTTTTATCCCAGGTGATTCGTGCAATTTGTATTTTGTCGCATCCTGTCAGCGGAGCGAAGGATGCCAACTCTCTTCAAATCATCATTCCACAAAATGAAGTGGGAAGGCGTCACGGTAAGCGACTGATACACCATTGCTAATAATTTGTGCTCATCAGATATTTACGTCTCGTGTGTATCCAGCCAACACAAAGTATGCCCCGAGAAATTCTACGTCGCTTTGGTCGCCACCACAGTAGAAACTCCTATGCCACGACAGGAGCTAAAACCTGGCCTGGATCTGTTGGCTCCAATCGACGAAGTGATGTACTCGCTAGACGATTTGTACGAACCCACTGATGATGGCCGAGAGAGTCGGGTAAGTGTTGTGTTGTTGGATTCCATTGCCGGTTTTGTTCAGTGTGATTAATTTGTGGAACAAGTTCAGTTCCGTTCAGTTTTTACAACCATTAACCATGCACTTTCGTGCGCTGGTTTTGGTTGTTGTCTTTGGGTGCCCTATTTGGATAAAACATGCAGAATGAAGATTGGAATGTTGAAAGCAAATTCAAGCGGAAGATGGAGAATTCGTATCGAGTGGTGTTAGGAGAATAATGAGTGAATGCACGAGCGCCACCGTTAGCGACAGCCATATCGCTCAGTGTCTCTAACCATCGGTGACTACGATCTTGGGGTCCCCAGCCAGGGAGCCTTTTGGGAGTTATATGACCTAGTCTCCTGGTTAGGGTTTTCATATCCTCGTGCCAGGTCGTAATTTGACCACCCTCGACCCTTTTCTAACCGCACCTGCCTCGGCAAACATCACTCGCCGTGGCCACCTGTTTGGTGACATGCGTAACACATGCCCTAACCAACGTAATCGATGGAGGTCGATTACTTGCTCCAATGGATGACCGCGACTGTCTAAATCTCTACGCCTAGCCTCAGAATTACTCGTTCGGTTACCCCACCAGGCTCGTGCAAGGAACAAGGAGATATGTTATGCACCATTAACACTTTTCATCCTCAGTTTGGTGAACACAGCTTTAAGATCGATGTAAGCCCGCGTGGTCTCTTCTCATGCGCCTCTGTCTCTCAAGCACGGGGTGCATGTCTGTGTCGCAAGAAACTAAATTTTGTTGAAATGTTTTCACATAAAGCTACCGATTCGGATGACACAATTTATTTGACGATGCCTATTAGTAGTTGTATCTTCATCCTTTTGGGTTTTTTTCAGCCACACCGCGAAAGTAACATCCTCGTAAATGAGATCTGTAGAATTGTCTGACTATTGATACTTAAACATCCAGAAGGTCTATGCAAAACAGCATTGTTGTCCACTTACAAGTGATGCTTTACTGTATTCCCCCCATTGTTTCGGTTTTTTGTTCCACCACCGGTGTTAGATTTTCATTTCGAAGAGCTATGACGCATCCACACACTTCGAAAGCACATGTGATGATGTCCTCGAGCTGTACGAAAAAATCACTGGGAAACCGTTCGATTTCAGCAAAGTGACAAGACATCTGGGTGATGAAGACATCTAATCTGCTCCAACACTGGATCGAGTTATTATTTCTGGGTTCTGCATTCCCAATTGACCTATGACCTCGGTGCATCCGTTCTTGTATCTTGTACGGTTGAATGAGAAAGATAAATCCACCTGGGCTAAGTGGCTAACATGCATCTTATTTGGTCTTGTACTGTTCACTACACTTCACTTTTTCGTCACTAGGCGCAGCTTTGATATCTGAATCCCCTGTGTTGTGTGAATACGATTCCGCATCTGATTTCGATATGTTCTATTTGTTGTATGTCTATCCGTGCCCCGTCTTCTTTCCCAAGCATCNCCACGCGCTAATGTCCTCCTCTCTCTCGATGGCAATTGATTGTCAATTTCTCGACCGGAATCCCCCTCTCCCCCTCGTCTTTATCATGCTCACTTTGTCCGAAGCTGTGCCCTGTTCCGTTCACTAACAACCCTTGTCTACCCGATGTGTTTATTCCCGGTACGCATTATTATGATCTAGCCACTGTTCAGTTCGAATTAAACTCTTTATTCTTTCTGTCACTTTACACACACACACACACACAGTGTTGTCGGTCTTGTCGGTTGTTTGCTAAAACGCCGAAATTGTTCGTCCACACTCAGTGCAAAACACAATTGACGCTACTTGATCCGTTAATAATAATAATAATAATACTGTATTTCTTTTCTCTTGTGTTCCGTTTATATCCGCCTTTTCTCCCACCCGGTCCCGCGTGTGAGCAAGTTATCTCAATGGTTTTTGTCGCAGCTTCTGGGTTTGTTCCATAGAGAACCTATCGACCAGAGAGAAGCAGAATGTGTTGGAAATGCTGAAACAGCCAGGTGCAACTCAGAGTTCCGTAGCCAAGTCACGAGAAATTTACAATATTGTATCACATTAAACGACTATCGCGGAAATTATGAACGCTGCAGCATCTGAGGGAAAATGCCACCTGAAAACTAACGAAAAGTTCAAGGCAGTGAATGAGGCAACTTTGGCTTGGTCTACCGCTATGAGGAAAGAGCACGGAGAGTTCCCAATGGTGGAGAGCATCGTACGTAAGTAGGGAATTCAGCTAGCCCAATCTTCCATCATACTAATTTCAAGGCTTCCAAAGGTTGGTTTCGCTCTTGGTCAGACAGATATGGATGGTATTCAGTCGCACAAAGTAAGAAACAAGCAACTCATGTACCTTACTTCATAGGTATGTGGTGAAAGTTTAGCGGTACTACGTGATGCAGTGGACGTGCGGGGTTACCGCAGTTGATACAAGGATATGCTGACTGTGATATTTTCAATGTAGATGAAACAGCTTTGTATTACAGGCAGCTCCCACCCACATTGAGTCTGAAAGCAAAGACAGTTTCTGAGTCCAAGAAATCCAAAGAGAGAGTCACGTTACTGCTTTGTGGGAGCATGACTGGAGAAAAGGTTGGTGATTGGAAAGTTTCAAACTCCACGGTGCCTCCGAGGTATAGATAGAAAAAACCTTCCATGCAGTTATAATTCTTCAAAGAACGCATGGATGACTTCTAAGTTATTTCACAGTTGGCTGTCCGATTTCAACCGCAAAATGTTTTCTCAAAGACGATCTATTTTACTACTTATGACAACGCCCCTTGCCATAACCAAGCTGCAGTATTTTCAAACCTCAAATTGGTACGGCTGCCTCCGAACTGCTCTTCGATGTTACAACCAATGGATCAGGGCGTGATTTGGTCTTTCGAATATTCGTTTCGAAAACATTTACTGGAATATGTTTCGTCTTTGATCGAAGATGAGCAACGTATCATGAAAGCCGAGGTGGACATTCTCATGGTCAGGCATCTGGTCAAGAAAGCTTGGGTGTCTGTGCACCTGCACGTACTGATCAACGCTTTCATGAAAGCTGGGTTCAAATCCACATTGATGCAGCCACCAGAAGATAAATGCGATTTGATCGAGGACTTTACTCATTATGTGTCTATTGATGACCGTCTTTTTGAAGAAGAAATCGCCTGTTTGGAATTTGATGATCAGGAAGTGGGTCATTTAAAATTTTTGTATCAAGTCTCTCTTTAGTCATTAGATGAATTCGTTTCGAATCAAGCTAAGCATTGCAAAGAAGATGAATGTGAGACAGTGAATGCATCGGAAGTTATCTCAATCAAACAGGCACAGAAGTTATTGGATCAATTGAAGCTCTTTGCCTTGGCTAATTCTCGGAGTTCGAGTCGACTATTGAAGTGCACAATTGATTTAAACAGCGCGTTTGTTGATTTCCAACGGAGAATCGAGCTGAAACAAACGACAATTTATGGTTTTACTAAAAACACGTTTTTCTGATCTGCGAAGTTTTTTTTTGTAATTCTATGGTGCACTGAACTAAAATGTGAGGCACTCGAATGTGGTCATTTTTGCTAGTGGTCACCAAAGCCACCTTTGTGCTAGCTGGATTGCTGGATTCTTACGTCCGATACTCTCCACCATTGGGAACTGTCCGTGCTTTTTCCTCATAGCGGTAGACCAAATCAAAGTTGCCTCATTCACTGCCTAGTTAGGCCAACCACAAAGTTGATTATATGACGTCCACCGTAATATGGAACTGTTTTGGCTATGATAATCAGATTAATATTATCCCATTCATGAAAAACAAAGGTAAACCAGTTCGAATGCAGTGAGAAGGAAATAACATCTAAAATGAGTGAAATATCTGTTACGGATATACTCATAACATTGACTTCCTTCTCATGTTCAAACTGATGGTTCGCTTTGTAATCAATTCATCATTTTCCAATGAAAAAAGTGTATCATGAACGCTTGTATACACGTAGTCCTCGCTTTTGTTGTTGTTACCAGTGTGTGTTCAAACCGGTTGATGCGTTCATCATGACTGTTGTTGGTCGGACTAAGTTCAACACGTGATTCATAAACCACACCTTTTTCGATTTAAGGTGTCCGATTATCAATCGAGGATGTCATTTTGCTATGTGGATAGTACGATAGTTCGATTACTTCATCGTTTCACGTTGTCCTGTATTTTTGTGATGATCTTTTTATCATGTACTTCCATTCGTGTGGTGAAAGCACGCCTGCTGTACAGCCGAAGTTCACTGGGTCTGCTAAAGACTTGAGGTTGTAAACAAGGTATGGTTTCTCGCTCGGGTTAGGTGGGCAGGCGTCAGGACTCTTGTTGCGATGACTTATCCGACCGATCCTGTGATTTTCGGGAATTGCGGCATATCTCAATCAATTAACGATTCATAAGCTAAAAGTGCATCTCACAAACTCTCCTAGACCCGGTTATAGCCCCGGATTTCGGCTTTTCGTCATCTCGTTTTGTTGGGAAAACACCCACTAGAAGTTAGTGCGCAGGGCTTTCTCAGCAGATACTATTGGAGACGCTTGGTCGTATGGAAGCGAGGTGCAAAGGAAGAGTGACCAGCCGCCACCCTAGACACCCACTCCCGACCATACTGAGGCTTTTTGGTTCACCCGCGGTGCTTGCCTGCCTTATGTAGCAGCAAGAATTGAATCCCATCTGGCCTGTATGTTCACGTCGGCAGCGTGCTTCGCTTTGGTGTACCGTTTACTGTGCATTGATCCATTCAGTAGCTGTTTACAGGAGCTTCCAATCAGCACAAGGATTCGTTGCGGCTTTCATTTGAACCGTCGTGTTTTTGGTTTATTTTCCCCACGGAAATCTTGCTGAGTTTCCGTTCTAGTTAATTTTTGTTCTCAAACTGGGTTTGTTGTATTAGATTTTCTATTAAATTGGGGGGTCACTATTCAGTTTGCTAATCTGATACTAGAACACTAATTTTCTGTTTGAATTATTCTTGAGGTTCTGCATGACATCCTCTAACTGGTGTGGCTTCGGGTCTTAATGCTTTTATTTCAACTAATGGTATCAACTGGCCATTGTGCTGAGGGGTCACTTTCTGTGGTTATTAAATTCCACACATTAACCTCTTCTATCCTACTCTTATTCACAAGTTCAGCAGGTGGCTAGGACCGGGAGTCTGGAAAACGAAAAGACACCGACCGCATTNCATCAGGAGTTTGCTTCGTGTTCAGTACGTTGGAACCGAAGTAGTTAGTTTGCCATCACAATCTGTTATCTGCCGTTTCCAAGTGTGGATTGTGTGTGTGTATGTATATGCTACGTGTGGTGCGACAGTGCTGCTGGAGTTTCACACTCAAACCGTGTCGAGGTCAGTTAGCACTTTCCACACACAAAAGATCACATTGATCGATCCATGTCTGTTTTCCAAACGTGCTCGCTGATCGATACACAATCGGCTATGTGCTGCTCTACTGCTGGTGCACGTTACATACTGTTTATGTTTGAACAGATGTTTCAGGGTAGCGTGTATTCCCCGAATTTCCACGAAAAGATCTGTTTACGTGTGTTATACTAAATGAAGCTCATGATCCATGTCCCAACTCAATCCACTGTTTTACATGACATCTTCATGAGTTTACACTAATTGAAACACTGTGGGTTAGTCCGACCCCACCCTGTTCTTTCGATTGCGTGCGGTGAGGAATGATACGCGTGTGTTTAAGGAATAAGCTTGACTGTTGACGGTAGTGAATTGGGAATCGGTACTTCAACGCAATCGTTCACTGATTAACCGGGCACAATTTTCATTCGAGAAACGAAATTTTCGTGATCGAATTTAAAGTCAGCTCTGTTACTGTTTTTGAGTCAAATTACGCATAAGCTTTTTAGTTCCAATCATGTTCTGTTTCAGCTGCTGCAAGTACACTCACTCATCGAGTGGTTCCACAGTCAAACATATATCGCCACTCTACGGCTCTCTCTTTTGCACATATTGTAGTTAACAATAAACAGATCTTCACGTACGGTGTTAAAAGTTTTGGAATTTAACTGTTTTCTTCATTTCCTTTATCCCTCCAGTTTGTACACTTAACAGCTTTCCGTTCTCAGAATTTATAATTTCACTTATCATATGTGGTTCGCATCTAAAGATTTACCGCTCGGTTGAGCGTGTATCTGACTCTCCGGATAGAACCCGTCGGATGATATCTTTTTGGTAAATAATCCACAAAATAAATTCAAACTTGCCATAAGCGCGAAGTTCATTCTTGACAAATACGGCATTCTGTTTGGTTTTCACCCAAACAGATAGGAAGGATCACAAGGATCACAATGGTTCCTACAATAAAGTTACGAATAGGGTAGGTAGATAGATTCGGACAGTAAACAGGCACAGGATCAATTGAAGCACCTAACTGCATTCATCTGTAGTCATGGGAAAGAAATACTAGGAATGTGGTTGTAGTTAGTGTAGTAAACTAAAGCCAAACTGGTCAGTCATTATTTTATGGTTCACGTGTTATTTGACTGTTGAGGTGAGCAGTTATCCTTGTCCCAGTGCACAGTTGCCAACTGGCTCTTGCTTTCAAATGGATTATTATTCGGTACCTGCTAAGATGGAGCTTAAACAACCCGTCCGATTGCGCACGCCTCCGAGTCTCCAGGCCGGCTGAACCCGATTGCATGACCACCGAACGAGTCAGCCAATGTTTGTCCGATCGATCAATCTATATATCAAGGACGCAATCGGATTGGTGCGTCACCGCGCCGTTCTCGTGAGCTTGATTCGTTCTATATATTTGCGTGTCGAAATCTATCCAAAAAGATACACGCCAACTGTTGTCTCCGGCTGTGTTCTCTTCCTCTTATCATTGGGTAAGGGTGGGGGGGGGG
>UZAN01049222.1:8631-19184 GCA_900618425.1 Echinostoma caproni | reverse complement strand
TCAACTCGTTTACGGCCATGTTAGGATGTCAACGTATACGTAACACAGCATATCACCCGGTCACTTACGGCCTTATCGAGCGTTTCCATCGACAGCTTAAGGCTGAACTTAGTGCACATTCCATCATTTCATGGACGGAGGCACTCCCACTACTCCTGCTTGGCATAAGAAATGCCATCAAAGACGATCTCAAGTGCACGCCGGCTGAACTAGTATTTGGGAGCATACTCAGTCTTCCCGGAGAGCATATTTACCCCCAAAAAAACTTCACTTCAAGCATCGTCGAATTACGTCCAAAGGCTTACTCATCACACGCGTGAGCTAACCCTAGCCGTCACACGCTCACAGTAAAAGCATTCTTCATACACCCAGACTTGAGGACTTGCACACACGTTTGGGCCCGTTGTGACGAAGTACGTAGACCCCTACAGGCTCCATATAACAATCATTACCGCGTACTCCGACGTAGTGAGAAGGACCTAGTCATCGACAAGAATGGTCACCGCGAGACCGTCTCCATTGACCGCACGAAACCAGCTCACGTCGACGCAACATCCCTCACGGCAACCCCTGCCAACCCGAAGGCTTCGGAAAACACCACACCAATATCCCCACCCCATTGTTGACCACGCCAGGTTCGACCATTTCCCCCCACGCCGGCAGCATTACCCTCTATTTCAGAAACACCTCCACTGCGTTCTGGATTCGACAGATGCCAACCAAGCCTTTTGTATACCTGCCGACACTTCATCTGTGATATGTCCACCGGGTGAGATATAACTGCCCAGATAGCAAACTTTCTCTACTTCTTCTACTGTTTTCCCGGTGAGTGTTGGGGGCTGAGCCAACCTAATCTTGTTGTAACATTTTATACTTTGAAGGTGCAAAACGCACACCGGAAATGGCTACACTGACACTCAGACTACCCAGTAGAGCATGCAACCTATCTGTATCTTCAATTGGTAACACAATTTCGTCTGTATACCCCAGATCAGGCAGCCTGCCACTTGGAAAAGCTGGATGCCGCTATCCTCTCACAACCACCCGAATTCGGTGTTAAGCAGCTCTGCTGTCGACCGGTTTAATACCACACCTAACCTATCGCGGGGTTATGTGGTTCGCCACTCCAAGTTCTGGGGCTTATGTTGTCGGTTTCCACCACTGAACAGCATGTCTTCGTGACTATGGGGTTCTCCCTGTCTGCTGTTCATCACACTTGGGTGTGTAATGGAAAGGTGAACTACCAGTGGTTCATCAATCCGGTTATAATGTATTATTATATTTTACACACATCTGAGTTCAGATTGTGCGCCAAGCAAATCCTGGTACAATAATCTTTATGAAAAAGACCATATCGACTACTGTTCGGTCCGTATTCTAACTCGTTTTGTGGAATGCTTTTATCATTACCGCATTTTTATGAGAAAAACATCTTAGTACACTGCTTATTTATATACCTGCTTATATATGCAAAAACGAACTGAAATATTTTTGCCTGTCATAGGCGTACCTGGTTATTGATTGATTTGTTTTGCGTTACTGTAACCACTATCTCTCCCCAACCAGCAATCAGACACAGGCACAGGCTCTTCTAAACCAATCTCGCTGTCTTAGGTCTTGCTGCCCCTCTACACACGCTCTTGTAACCGATGACTTTAACGCTCCAGCCATTGACTGGGTTGGGACAAACGCCAGAGATATATCCTTCGGTCTACCCCTTCTAGACCTCATTACTAAGAGATCTTTGCACCAACATGTGTGCCCTCTTACCAGTTTTCGCCTGGACCAGTCCCCTTTTCGACTTGATTTAGTGATGAAGAGCAATCAGCACCAAATCGACGAGGTCCACACTCGCTGCCCACTCGGCCGGAGTGAACACTCACTTTTGAGCTTGGACTTCATCGTGCACTGGCCCGCTTAGAAGTCAGCGCCAAGAACCTGGCGGTCCTTCAACCGGACCAACTTTGCCGCTCTAGGAGCACACTTGGAAGCAAATCTAAATTCCGTTAACGTATCTTCAGAACAAACGGATTCAATCACCAAATTGAGAATGTTCTCCAAACAGGCGACTGCTTGTTTGTTCCCAAGATATTTACACTAACTAACAGCCGCCTTCCTGTACCACGTTCAGTACACCGACTTCTGAACGAACGGAACGTCCGCTTCACAGGGTAAAAGGTCACAAACTTGGATTGTGACGCGGATAAATTCAAACATCCAGAACCTATGCAAGAGCAAGATAAGGGAGATCTTCAACCGGCAAACAAAAGAACATCTTGGTCTGGGCAAGAAGAAACCCCTCCTGCCTCTTCAAGCTTCTTCATCATAAAAGACAAACCAGTTCCTCCACTCTAGCCTTGAAAATTCCTGACGGCTCCCAATTACCTCATCTGACGAAATGGCAAATACCTCCCTAACTCACTTTCAGCATTTTTTCAATTTTGCTCCGCCTAGTTTCTTCCCTTCTTTACAGCCTACATCAGGTGTAGCCCCCTTTGAGCACTTCATTATTAGGCCGAAGAAGTACTAAAACTTCTAAAGTCAGCAAGCCCTTTCAGCTCAGTGGGCCCAGAAGAGATCCATCCCGGAATACTCAAAGAGACAGTATCTGTACTATCCATATATGACAGCGGCTGTTTTAGAAGTGCATAGATTCGGGTTCAGCACCCAATTAGGTAGCAATATTTTTCACATCTTGCCCCCTTCGTCCTGCTTACTTGCCCATATAAACGGTGATGTTAAGTCTAAAGGGGTTTCTATCGGGATCGACACTCTCCAAGGGAGTGTTTGCTGCAACCTCAGCTCGCACAATGATGGGGCTGCTTTCGGTGGTCTCTTTGATGAAACAGCTTTGCCAGTTCTAGTACTCCATAACATTCGATTACCACTATTGGTGATAACTTAATTACGCCGGTCGTTAACGAACGGCTTCTACCTGCCACCTTGAAATGACAATAGGTGTTCCACAAGGATCCGTCCTAGGTCCACTCCTTTTGCTCTTATACATAAATGACGTTCGAAATCCCATTCGATATTACTATTTATGTGGACGGTGTCTCAATCTGAGGAATGACACATTAGTGCAGGAAGCAGTGGATATCACCAAAGTATGGTCATCAGATTGGAGCCTCCCATTAAATGATGACAAATGTGTATGTTATTTGGCAGAGTTCGCGCCCGCACCTTCAATGTGTGCAGCACATCCCAACTTCATACTGTCAACTAGCATAAGATCCTGGCCTTCTGGTTAACTAACTGTCTATATTTTCGTTGCCACCACCAAAAATCCCGAAAAAGGCCTTTGGGGAACTCAATTTTATCAAACGATACTTCCCTTGCTTTGATAAAGAAGACTTTCAACTCTTATATGGTACTTATGTAAGGCCTCCATTATCATACGCAGCTCAAATTGCGTGCTCTGAGTTTGTGAATGATCGTAACTCCCTTGAACGAGATCAGCGAACAGCCACAAAGAAAGGTCTCTTCCATGTTCCATTTACCATCCGTCTCTCCACATTGAACGTTTACCCCTACACACCCACTGCCTCAGAACGAACCTTTTCTTCTTTACTACTTATTTTCTACGGACACAGAAAACCAGTTTTTCACCCCATGTAGCTTAGATACGCTTCGTGGTCACAGCAGAAAACTGTTTTAGCCGAGGCCCCTCATCCGAGTCCGTCACTGGTTATTTATCCAAGGGTCATTAATTTATGGAACAACCTCCTGTAGGAGGTTGTTGACACGCCTTCAAAGAGAATGCTTAAACACAAGCTCAATATCTTCCTTGGTTTTAAACATGCTGCCATCAAATTCCATTTGTTGCGCCCTCTCAAACTGTTCGTCTAGCTTTCCATCATTCGCTTTCTCGTTTTTGAATACATTCTGTAGCGGAAATCAGAATAACTTTCAATATGAATCGCAATGTCTCAACTTCGACTGAAAGAATTTCCAGCACGTAGGAAAACAGTTAAACGACAGTTGAAATTCAGTTTCTATTATAGGCATACATCAATACATATTTGCGACTTACGAAACTATCGTAGGTCTCAGTTACAGAATAATGAACAATTGAGCAAATCACGGAACGACACCACAAAGACACCGAGCGCATAATGAGAAGGCCGGTTGAAACAAAGGTTAAAAGTTGAATTCATAAAAGAGAAAGTAGAAATAAGAAGAGTAAAATAAAAGAATTAGAAACGTAGTGTGTACAAAACCTGTCAAAAACCGTCACATATTGTATCCCAACTGCTTTATTTAATCAATTTCTTTTTGCTTTTGTGTGTACAAAAAAATTGAAAGCAAGCTCGTTTTCAGTGATCCGTAATCATGCTAAATACATCACAAGAAATATCACGCCGTTTATATATAAATCAGTACTCAACCATTGAAACGCAAATAACTGTTTTGGGAAAGGGAAAATAACCTTATGGGTTATCTGAGGCTAATTTCGTCTTGGGATCGGATGTGGAATTCTCGATGATCACACAATTGTTAGGTCATTCAATCATTGAGACCACTCGGAAAATGGGGTGTGTGGGGTGGGCTTAAGTGCCTGCACAAATTGTTTTTGGGCACACAGAGGGGGGTTGTGCAGACGAATTCGAATGTAAATGAATATAAACAGCGTATTGTGATGTATTTGGCATGACTACGAATCACTGAAACAAGCTTGTTTGCCACACCTTGCTCTATTAAAAAATGGAAATGTCGAAAAAACAGAAAATGTTTTGAAAATTATGCGCCATAAATTTCCTTCGCATCTCCAAGGGTGCATCATGTTGAACTTCCACGCACAGGCATGCAGAAATAATTTATCATCCCGATGCGCAGAGATTTGCATGCAAGGAGATACTGCACCCGTCTCCTCTCCTCTTCCCTTTCATGTTCTTCCTTGCAATTACCTGAATCTCCATCTGTCACCATAACTAGCGGGTTGCACCCTCAACATCTCGTCAGCGGGCATTAACCACCAATCGAAAACCGACAATTTTTCAAAATCCGAGACCATTGGGCTTAGCCATGAACCCGTGAAATACCTCAAGACTTCATAACTTCAACCATGCTCAGTTTCTTTGTGTTTTGCTCACACTGTAGAGCTGAGGAACGTTTTAATTTGTATTAGTCGATTGGCAATCTTTCGCGGCTGTGTAAATCTTGCACATCGCATCCTACGGGGCTAATGTTTTAAAGCCAATAGCCTAGATGGCTTAGGGCGAGTTTGACGTTTCTCCTTATCTCAGTGTTGTTGTTCACCCGTGCGCACTCTGTTATTGCGACGTCGTGGAATCTTTCCACCCTAAGAAACTGCCTAGAGATCAAACACCTTCCCTCTGTTGCACTCTGGCACAACGTTTACTGCTACGCACATTCATACTCGTGCTAAATTTCATCAATACTTGCTCTCCTTAAACATTTATACATGAGCTGGAAAATAACTATTCCGGGAACACCCGGAGAATTCATCTCCCTTTCACATTTCACCTAATCATGCATACACACATCAGTACAAACTATGCACCATAAACTGGACAAAATCGTTCGACAAGCCTATGGAGGACCCACCTTCCCTACATAATTAGGTAACCCACGGGTCGTTTCACTCTAGATCAAAGTGCGGCGAAAAGCAGAAGCCATTGTGTTTATAGTTATCTGGTTTTTGGTTCCACCACCAACACGATCACAAGGCAGTGTCTTCAAAAGTCGGTACCTCGGCTGTCTGATCGAAGGTTGCTTATCACCATCCTCCTAGGGGGGACTAATGTAGCGGTTCTTCAACCGACAGTTCCGCAAAGGCAGTTTTCTTTTCTTGCCTTTTGCTTTTTTTTAAGGTTCCTTGAAAATTTATTACACCTGGACGTGATCATCAGATCACGGACCAGAAGCACCTTCTGTATTGATCGATCCGTAAAAATCCTTCCCGTAAATCCCAGACAATCTACCTTGGTTCCACATTTCGTGAATTTCACACTTCATTCACGTCACACTATCCGTATCATACAAACATAGACATTTGACGTTCCACCTCCACCCATCGATCCCACTATTTGACTTTGTTTGTTTTACTGCTTCATTCGTACCTTATTTGTTTTAATTGCGACCTGATCGCTCACGTTTGATTCGTCCGAGTGCAGTGTAACGGTGAGCGCGCTTTACTTATCCAGACTCATTTTCTTCCGTTCAGATTTGTTGAATTACGCTCTTAGTAACACTTGGCTCTTGTTTTCAAGTTGTTTCGAGATCACTTTAAGGTTTGTACGCATGTTATTTGCTTATTTGACCGTTTATTGTTGCAGTACCGTAGAATCTTGCTGAATCTTTCGTTTTATCGACGGTTTGAGATCCGAATTCGACTATGCTTTGCTCGTTGATCCATTCGGAAGGCACACATTCACCCTACGCTGGTGACTAGAATCAGGACAGGTAGATGGGGCATATCCTGTTTGACTAGGACAGTTACTTCACTCCCCTGTATACTTTCTTTCCTGTCCTGTGTGTGGACTGTGAACCGGCTGAAGACTGGTTCGGGTATGTGGTCGTCCAGCGGTAGTCACGTTTAAGAGAGGACAATCACCTCAGCTTTTGTTCCCGCTGCCACTGTGGCCAGCTCTGCCTACTTATTCCTAATACTACATGCATTGGAGTGTAATAGCACCAATGTTTTCCCGTCCCCTAACGAGTGGTGTTTGTTCACTCGGATTTTCTCCTCGGGGGTAACGCCCGAATAGATAGCCTGTTTCGGCTGATCTACGGTGTCTGCTATTAATGCGACCACCGTTTGCTCTTGCTCGGGGAGCTTAAAAACTTACGCTGGTTCCAGTGATGTTATTGGCTGGCCGGATGCGGTATTGTTTGATTCCATTGGAGTCTCATTCACCACCGTGAGGTCCTCAAAGATGTCCTAACTTAGTACCGCATTTGCTATGACCCGTGGTACCCTGGGCAGTTGATTTAGCATAGCTCCAATTCGTTCTCTTTCCGTCTTGTAAGTTGCCGGTCTTCTATTCATTACCCTCACTTGAGGTTCATTAGGGACTATTTTGTATCGCCTATTAGTGGCACTCCACACTAAGTCTGCTCGGGATAGTAACAGATCTCTATCTAGTGGTCTGGCGAATTACACCAGTATGGGTCTAGTGGGTATCTGTGGTGTTTCCGCGGGTGACGTTTTCCATCTTCCAACCCGGTGCACTCTCCGAATTGCTGTTTCAGTCCATTTCCCTACGGGCCTCTGATTCCCTCATATTCGGCTCCTCAATGTTCAGTATGAGGAGGTTTCTTTGAAGTTCAACTTTGGGGATACTTACTGCCAGGAGGATACTCACCTTCTTCTTCAGCTCCTGGAGCTCTTATTCTAACCTATCTCTACTCCTTTGTGAGGGAATGGTATTTCTATCTGCTCCAGGTTTCGACCCTCAGTGTTGTTTAGAACAGTCCAGATGATTCACGAATTGGCGCTCACCCAGTATGTCACCAAGAACATCCGATGGCTACTGGGTAACTAGCCTAGTACCTAGTAATTTCAGTGTGCACATGGGGGATAAAGGTAGCTTTAACCCCACTTACCAATCAGTAGGATGCCTGCTGATGGAGGAATTCACTTTATTAAAGGGATGTACGAAAAGACCATGTGTAGTTTGGATAGAGTCAAAGCTGCAGGTTCAGATGAAATTCATCCTCCTCTGTTTGGGTTTCTATGTAGGGTATTGGCAGCCCCTTAAGCCCGGCTTTGTGACCAGTATAATGTAACCACCATGGTACCACAGGAATGTCAGGTAACTGCGGTGGGAACCATCCACAAAGGGGGCGAAAAGGAGGTGAACACCGACTACAGGCCCGTCAGCTTACTTTTAGTGGTCATCATAGTTATGGAGAGTATCATCAGGGAAAAAATGGCCAGCCACCTCACCCAGCGTCGTCTGCTGGTTGAGGCGCAGCATAGTTTCTGCTAATTCCAATTTTCCTCATTAAGCTACTAGCCTTTCAGGACGTCTTGACCAAAAAACAGGACAGAGAGATGGGAGTCGAAGTGTGCTATTTAGTTTTCAGTAAGACCTTTGAGAAGTAAGGCCTTCCGCCGAATGCAGCAAAGTGAAAGGTCCGGGAGTGGTCAGAGGTCGAAACCATGCTACATTAGAGTCAGGAAGAGGGAGACCAAGGAGTTAGTACAATAAATCAAGGACATAAGAGTCACCTTGATCTTCTTTGTCAACTCCAAGTACGGCCAACAAAGCGTTGTTTAAGTAAAAGTGGACTGTGGCGTCCCGCTGTAAATGGCCTTCGTTCGGCCTCAACTTGAGTACTGTTGTAGTGTCTTACTTTTCTGTTTACTTGATAAGATACTATTGTACAGCTAGTTTTATTACGTAAAATAAGTTACAGCACAATACAAACTCTGTTCGTGATTACGCACGTCTTCTTCGGGTGTTGCTGAATTATTGCGCGTAGGTTATCAGTTATCGTCAAGCGGTGCGTTAATTGTCTCAGTCATCCTTGTCTGTCCCACTGCACATTATCAACCCGAGCCATATTCTCGAGGAACAATTCCCATCAACCAACTGGACAACCTTTCTGTGAGTCCACTCCATGTACCTTTTCATTTAAATATTGTTCGTATATGCAGTATGTTTTTCACTAAGCTTTCTGCAGGCATGGTCCCCCGTTCGGAAGAAAGACTAAGCAGTTCTAGAAAGAGCACAGCAACGATTTGCTTATATGTTCGCGTACCTCCGAGGGGACGTACACCGAACGCCTCCGGCAGCTGATCATGTTCTCATGTTCGCACAGGGCAAGTAATACAAGAAAGAAGCTGCCCCAGTAGTTAGTGACATAGAAAACCGAGTTCAAAATGAAGCTTGACGCATCCTGGGCGTCAACGTTCCGCCACTGTGTTCGAAACCTGGCCAAACGTCGCTACTAGCTCATTCGTCTCCATCCCCTACCTCGATACCTCGCTCTTCTATCTTAAACTATTTATTCTTCATTTTTTAAGCTTCTTCAACCTCACGTTCCTTCACTATCCATCGAGCATTTTACTGAAATTTCTCAACAACCAGTACCACCACTTAAACAACGTTTCTTCTCCATGACACGTCTCTAACTCTGGGTAGCTCTCAGCGGAGGGTCCTAAGCTGTTGCTTTGCCCCCCATAAAATCTCAGAGGTTTAATGTCATTCTGCTACTCCTATCCGACTTCAGGTAACCAACTTGGACAAGCAGGTCGCCGATTCACTTTAATTATCCAACAACTGCCGCAATGGAGCCCTGACCGGACCCGGAAAATCGAGATAGAGGACCAGAAGAAGCCTTGAAAACCATTAGGATCAGGGAATATTTGGCTCAACCTCGCACTTCAAGGCTTTATTCTAAAGAACAATCAGAATTGTGTTTTCCTTCTCCAGAAACGCACTTCTACGCGTTCAGGTGAACCAAATAACACAAAGCATGTGATACTGCACCACACTATTCTGTCTTTCAGAAAACTTGCATATCGAAGTGTTGGAAACCAAGGAAACTCGCCGAAAACACAGGAATCCGGACGTTCGATTGGTAAAAGCCAAAAACCGTCCTGTGGAAACCGAACTGAACTTAAATGAATAATTGTCTCGGCAACATGGTGCACCCGAGCTCAATAGTGCAAAAAAAGGCTGATTCTGGTTCCGCCGCAATTCTGGTGATCTGTTTTGTCCCGTCCCGATCTGGGCTGTATTTATACTCGACCAACTGCATTACGTTAGCGCCCGGTTTGAATCTTCGAAGTGCTCGTGATCGAAAGTATTTTCACTCAGCTAATTGTGAAATATCATTAGATATTTCAAACCATATATAGCGAAACATCCACTTTCACTATTCGTTTCGTTTTTTGGACCTCAAAAGGGCTACACCTTCAAAGCGTCATATAGTAAAGAGTGAAATGTCAGTAGATATTTCATAGACTTTTTCGCAGTCGTTGTATCGTACAGTCGACCCAACTGGTCGTCCAGTTTTCTTTTTTGGGATATTTTGGTCCCGTTTTAACGCAGGCTTGAGTCATTTCTGGTTGAGTATTTTTGTCCAGGGATTTTCACAGTTTGAGGTGCTTTTTTCTATATATTGTTTTTCCGTACGTTAGTGATTTGTATTCACTGCTACTGAAGCAACCATGGTACATCATTCTGACACGTGTGGAGCCAGTGGTTGTGGTAGAGCGGTTAGTGATGGTATCCAGTGTAATAGATGTGCCTCGTGGAAGCACGAAAAATGCTTCAAGATGTCAACATAGAGAATTGAAGTGTATATGCACACACTGCGAGGCTCGGATAGAAGAATGTTCACGCATTCCAAAAGAAGCCTTGGCAAGGGCTGTGACAACCAAGTCACCACCAACCTCCAATACTCGGGTGCCGAGACCAGCAACAAAGCAGGTGAAGGCGGTGAATCCTAGCGTTAAACATATTTTGGAGGAAAACAATGGGGAATAATAATAATCATTTTAAGTGTATATTTCACGTAGCCCCGTGAGGCATGCATAAGCATGATCAAATGTACAAAATAATCCTCCGTACAGGAGA
>UZAN01049219.1:6136-19882 GCA_900618425.1 Echinostoma caproni | reverse complement strand
ACCTCATCCTTGTTAGTTTGCGAAAGGAAACTTTGAAGAAACAACATGCTGCCAAGGCCTGTGCTCCCCAGTTTTAGGCGTGATTGTGTTCAAACTTCTGCACGTGATCTTAGTTACCGGTTTTGGAGCCAGTTCGCACCGCAACGACCTCAAACAGACCGTTATACGTGCAGACTCAAGTGTAAAAAAATAATACTAAACCAGGATCCTTGGCCTCTTTTTAACCAAATTCCATTTTCTCGCCAACTCCCTCCCCTTTTTTGACCCAATAATCCGATACAAATCAATGCGACCTGGTCAAAACGAACATGAACGATATGCGAAACTGATCTGGGTCGAACGAATGCATCGGTCATTCAACCACATGGCACACAACAACATGCACACTCGCTTGTGTGACTGTGAACACACGTGTACTTCGTGTACTTCAGTTGAAACTTCAGGACGATGAGTTCTGGAATCCGCGACTTCTACTGGACAATGCTCAGGGCGAACCAATCGAGATTGTCAGTCACGAGGTCGAATTCGTTGAGCCCGATTTCGAAGCCTATTTGGTGGAGAAACGACGCATTAAGGGTGTATTTCACGAAACCCTCGAGCTCAAACATTTCCCTTTCGATGTTCAGGTCAGTTAATGAGAAGTATAATTTGGCCTATAGTCCATGATCGTCTGATCTTTTGCACTTATTCAAATTTGATTTTTGCCTTTCAATGGATGTTTGATAATGACGGCCGTATTTATAAAGAAATACACAAATTTCATGTCATTGCTCCCATGTTATCGCTGTAAACTCTGTTCGATCGTCACACGGTTCGAAGTAAACGCAAAGTCTTGTTCGGTGCAGACTTGAAAATAACGGAGTGGAAATACCACGTTTAA
This sequence comes from Echinostoma caproni, assembly GCA_900618425.1. Taxonomy (NCBI): domain Eukaryota; kingdom Metazoa; phylum Platyhelminthes; class Trematoda; order Plagiorchiida; family Echinostomatidae; genus Echinostoma; species Echinostoma caproni. The sequence continues at coordinate 19,002 of UZAN01049219.1, read as the reverse complement.
AAGTAAGAACTGCCGGTCCAACAGAAAATTATCTCACATCTTCCAACCACTGTCCTTTTAGAACTGAACTTCCGAATCACTCAAACCCAAAGCGTGGGAGAATGTACAGCAGACTTATCATTTTAGAGACAGATCTTACATTTATCAAGCATAACCTGGAAAACAACAGGAAAAACACAAATTGAAGACCTGTAGTGTTTTCGTTCTAGACACTCCCGACGTATTTGCTTTCAAGCCTTCATGTCCCACAAACTCGCAAAGGATTCTGTGTTATAAAGTAGTAACTGCACGCGCGTGAAGCTTGGTGAATATGAACTGAGAACAAGCTTTATACTGAACAGTTACACCAAACGGTGATATCAAATGCATATTCATATATAATCTGGGCAAGTAAAATTCCCCTGGTACTGGGACTGAAAACGGTAGATGGAAACATAGGGTTTTTCCATGCGAACCAACACGTGGTTGCCTATTCGATTGTTAATCGTTTATGTGGTTCGAAATATGCGTAGCGGAGCAACAGTCGATTCAATTGGACCCCGAGCAACGCAGTACACACCGAGCGGAATTGACCCATCAGAGCTTTTATGATTTTATCTCCATCTCCCAAAACCAAATGAATACGAGAAATCCATAATTTTCAAAATATGCTTCACACGAAGGATGTTGGAATAACGCTGTTACTGCCGATCTTGTCAAACAACAATACTTTAATGGGCTTGGGTTCCCCTTGCCCTGTGGTTTTTGTACCGTTCCGAACGAGCCAACCTGTGAAAGAAATCCTCTATTTACAGTGTCGGAATGTCTTGATCACATTCACAGGGCGATTTCTTTTCGGTCAGGTGTGAAACCACTGCTCTGGTGAGTGCCCCGTTAGTGTTCACGGATCAGTAAGGAGAAATGTCAGGTTTTCGTACGTTATTCCACAAGGACACGTAAGTGAGTATACGCAAAATGAAAGGGTCGAATTGGGTGTTTTGTCCTTCAGCCTTAAATACATAATTGGCTTGAAAGTGAACAAAACACTAGGCTGTGCTGCAAAGGAGGTCATACTTAAAGCATCGGATGGTCTCCTTTGCAGCCCCTTTGTTGATCTATCCCTCTTGAACAGCAGGACCCCGTATCTCGACTTCCTTCTGACCTCGGTCTTCTTTACCGCATCTTCATTGCATTAAATCATTCCGCAAGAATCGGTGATGCCATCGTTACAACTCTTACTTGTCCTATCTCCTAGACAGCGCACCAAATTCTTTTCCATTTTCAGCGGTACAAAGATGCGAAAATGAATGTACTGACTCGTCTAATTCACCTTACTATGCACCCAGCCATCACATTTGCCAATCGCACTGGGGTCTGGAAATGCAGAGTCGGTTATTGTTTTCCATTTCTAAAGTAAATTTTATGCTCTGTTAAGCAGTATCTGAGAACTGGCTCAATAATGCGTTTGATCATGATTTCGTATTGATCACGCAAAGAATATTATCCATACATATGGTGTGTATGGATAGTGCACAATCCTGATTGAACGATTAGAGTTGGTTACTCTGTAAAGATAGCTCCGATGACTTTTCGGCGACAGGATAGTTGCCATGCTTAGTCATCATCAATTATCCGGGTGGCACCGTTGCTGAGAAGTTCAAATACAATAGAGATCAAAAAGAAAAAAGATTTTGCATTCAACAGTTTTCTTAGACATCTAAATCTTAATTGCTACTTTCGTATACTCCATAGATATTCTATCAATTAGCTCATGTGTATTGCTTTTCAAGTTACACATTATTGGTACTTGTAAATGCGTACCAGCTTGGTTATCGAGGTAAAATCACCTCAATATGAAATACTGAGGTATGCCAGGACGTGCAAATGCAACTGATATTTACTTTGAAGGGCATCATATAAGAGCTCAAGTAACTTCCCAAAACTCTCATAACTGCACTTGTTCCATAGATTTGTTTAAAAGCACCAAAGAAAATGCTTTCATGATCGATAGATGTCACGGTAACTAAGGTTTAATCTTAGGTTATCGGGATTCAAAACAAACTCACCAAACGGGAAATTCCTATTAGAGCCAACCTTGAAATCGAGGTAATTCGGGAGCGGTCTGTTTGAGTCTCCTGTTGTTACCATGACAATAAGACAAGGAGCTCTTGAAGCCAACAGTTCCTGCATCTCAATGTTGAGAGTGGAGGTCGGATTGGAGGAAACCACGTTGAACTGAAAATTAGCAACTAACTGGGGCAAAACCACCTTAAAAAACTGAAAACTAAGTTGATGGAATACATTAAAAAGATTTGGAGGAACAAAAGAGGGTATATAGACTACCAACATACAGATGAACCATTCATGTTATCTTATGGAACCTTACTTTATGAGGAATAAATCTTATTTTTTCTACTTCTCACTGACATTATAATCCATTCTGATTTAGACGAACCGGTTAGGTGTATGCTGAGTTTTTCAATGATTTTATTCTCTAAATAAAAACCGATTACATAAATTATTATTTAGAGTTTTAACGCGTCATTCGTTAGCTAAGGTGCTAATTGGATTGCTTCGGCAGCCATGCCGTCTCGCTCGAGAGTGAAGAATGTTTATCAGGGATCCGGTACACCGGTGTCAATTAGAACTGTGATATTAGTGAGAGTTAGCAATGTAATAATTCACCATCATCATCATCATCATCATCATCATCATCATCGCATTTCAACCAAATCCGCCAAGTGAAATCCACTAACCACGTGAAGCAAAGACGCCCTAATTCCTCGTGCTCAGAACGACCTTCAGACCGAGTGTGAAAACAGATCATATTAACAAAAATAGTCTTATATGATCTGAACCGATCGAATTATGAAGTATTTTAAGTGACTGTTATTCAATGAAGATAGTGTTCTCATATTACGGTCTATTTATAAGGGATTTAAAAAGCTGGCTACAATTACTTAGGAAACGCTCTCAAAAATAATGTAATTAAAAGAATAATGGTAGAGTGCATTGGATTGCGTGATAAATTTATCTTTCACAAACCAAAACCAAAGTACGACCGAAGGCGCTGAAGCATATTACACCTGTTTCACAGTACCACCAGTAGCCAGTCTTAAAATCTTTCCCACCGAGTATTGCCTAGTTCAAGAACGCCTATTGCTTAAATGAACTAGGCAAAACTGTCGCAACAAGCTTTCACAGGTAGGTTGTTCAATACTAATTAAAAATATAATGAATTAAACTGTTGCACTGCATTTGCTGCATGTTAATGTGGGTACCATTCGTGAGATCCGGGGTTTGACATTCACTTTGGTTGATGGATTTGTATATTTGATGAAACTTAAAAAAGTCAAAACACGTGATCACTGAAATCTCGTTTTGAATAGAGGAAAAGGAAAATATCAGCCACATTACAACCAATCTATTTTGTGACATCGTAGCGTACACCTTTATGAGTTCCTCACATCACTGAAGCAGGTCATGTTCCAGTTAAATGCCCGAATTCGCCGAGGGGAAAACCAGCTGAACTTCAATCAGGTATCTGACAAAAACAACTCGCTACTCAACTTCCGTTTCACGAAGTTAATCGGACTATTCTCCTTTTTCGGATTTTTTTTCAACGAAATTTATCTACCCTGTCACGGAAACGGGAACAATAATTTCAGGAAACTAGCCGAACCGAAAGAACTTCATATCTGAATGCGTATCGTATGTGTGTGCGTGTGTGCGTACGCATCCGTTTTCTGTGCGAAACACCCTCTATTTATCACTTGCTGATCACATGCATGCGGCAGATGACATTTGNAACTGCCCCCCCCCCGGTTCTTTTTGACAGGATTTGTCCGTCACCGTTACCTGTGATAGAACAGTGGAAGAGGTGGTCCTGGTCCCCTCTCCGACAGAAGTCAGTCAGGTTGATCGACGAGGTGCTTCGGATAGTCAGGAATGGAAAATTTTCCATCATGTTGATGTGAGTATCGGATTTGTAGCATTGTGTGAGACATGTTTTTGTTATTGTAGTTTTCACTAAGAATCACTGTTTTTTTTCATTTTAAAGTGTATTTTAAAAGCGACCTCGATGGACAATAATGTTAATCGTCAGTCAGAGTATGCATTCACTTGTTCACCGGTAGACTAGTTATTGTTATCATTATTCATACTTCATTATGAATAATATCTATGATCATTTTTATTTTCTTTGAGTGTGATGTCTTTCTTCATTTGCATTTTTTCGGAGGATAAAGGGGTATATAACAATGCCGTTATTCCCCTTTGTGGAATTAAACTCATATTGATGGAACACTGCTAGTGAGCAAGTGGGGAATTATGATGATATTGATGAGGCCTATGTACACAAAGTATCAGGGTGAATGAGTTGAAATTATATACCGCTCGATCACTGCCGTCCCAATGGATATCGTCGTCTTGGATGACTCAGTTAGTGAATTTTTCGCTTAGGAGCCTTTACGTCATCTTATTCAAGAAGTCGTATGAAAACATACTCCTTTCGGTTCTCTCTCGCTTGGCCAATACCAGTTGGCTAAACATCGAGGAGGTGATAACAGTTATTGTTGTGAACGTCAAGCGATCTGCGCTCCGTCCTAACGTATTGTTCCTAATCGGGGCTGAGCTTGTAATATTTGTCAGAACAAAAACGTGTTCACTCATGTCACCCGACACATGAACTGATATGTGGTAGGTTTCGGTTTTTCATGACTGATTCAGGTTGACTTGTTAGCGAATGCATTAGACCAGTAACCGATAAACGTATGATGCATGATCTCAGATTGCAAAATGCTGAATAACGTTCTTCACGTATACAGTACGAATGTATCACAGACGAAACATAGTAAGCCTAAACACTGCTCTGTTATGAAGATGGTATCCAACAGCCCTAAATGAAAAAAAGACTATCTGAACATAAAAATTTCGACTCTGAGTGTCTAACGCAGCTGGCAACAGAGACATATTCCAACATTAGCGACTCAAGCAGAGCTGTGTAACGGGTATCCTCCAAAACATTTGAGCTTTTCGGGCTTCTCCAGAGTTAACGTTGATGTGGGTAAGAGTATATTTAATGTATCACAGTGGAAATTGCTACTTCCAAAATCATATAGCGGTTTGTTAGTATCAATTGGTTTCCGGCTTCTATTTGCCCAACCTTATGCTGACACTGGCAATCTATTATCACTGGAATAAAAATAACTGCTGCTGCAATGGCAACCATACATGCCCACGAATGAAGTTATATACCTTTAATAACTTTAGTTGAGTATCAAACCTGGCACTTGGATTTTGAAGTATACGTATAGAGTACTGGCATGTTTTCCTTTCACATTTTGTGAGGAGTGGATAAGAGAAAATCACATCGTTTGCACTGTGCAGCGTTTCCTCTCTCAATCGACAGGGTGTTCTGGAGGAGCTACTCTCTCTGACTAGGAGAAGCTGACTGATAATAAATAGCAAAAAACCACAGGTCGAGAAAGTGATACGGTTAATTCACAAATTTAACAAACAATTTCGGATTGAAGAAACGCTGTTTGGGGTTTTCAAAAATCCGCGGAGCAGTTGATTGATTGATTCGGGGTATCGTAATAGAACGTGTGATGATGGCTAGTGAAACAAAGCAGTTGATCCTAAATTAATGGAAGCTGTTCACAACATCTTCCCGGATTCAAAGCTGAACTTCTGGCTTTCTGAAGGCCAGCATCATATCTGATATCGATCCATTCTTCATCATTGCAGATACATGTTTCAATAATATTGACAACTTACAATAATAGGGAGAAACGATACTGTCATTTAGACGATTTGATGGTGAGGGTGATGATGTTGCAATCAATCAAACGGTGACAATCTCTCTCTCTCTCTCACGCGCGTAGTATTGCATGCCTCTAGTGTAGCCCAAATTGAACGTATATCTCTCCGTCAAAATGGTGAGGAACGCATTGATTCTTTCCGATTTGATGTACTCCTCGATAAAAAATACACTCTATGCACTTAAACACCGCACCGATTCCTCAGTAATACACAGAAATCTGACTGTCTTATTCACTTCGAATTTCAAGCAAGCTCGAATGTTCTTCCGATCGTTTCCTTCATGTTTTCACCCCCAGCCCCCCACTCGAGGATAAATCTGAGAGGCGCTAAGGGGCTAGAACCGATAACCAAACTGTTAAACCGCTCGCTGTACAAAACCTACGCGTCTACGCCAGGTTGTACACTTATCTATCCAAGCAGACGGTTTCGGTCTCCGAGCTGACCAGTCACAGTTACGTGTTGTCTAAATTGACAGGACTGGGTGAACTGGGTTAATTTCGGCTCGGATAAATTTGTGTTCGGCACAACGCACACACGCGTGTGCGTGCGCGAAAACACCGACACCGACACAGATCGGGGTGAAAAAATACTTGTATATAGGAAACAGATAGATTGAGAGGACCGGGTCAAACGGTAACACTTTGGTAGGTATTTTAGAGGAGCGGGGGTTGTGTGCCTAATTTGACGATTTGTTGTGATCTTTACTACTTTGGATATCTTCCCATTGGCGATAGCGGTATTCCCCATTCTTTTATGCTGACGAACATGGACTGTTGTGGGACTATAACACGCACAATGTGCCAAAGATTGAAAATGTCATGGAACAAATACCATAAACCTACACATAAATTTGTCTAATAGGCAAGAAACGTGCTCATGATGGTGCAAGACGAACGAAATGCACCCAGAAATCACGTGAACAATAGCGAAAATGTAGCATATTTGTAGATTCAAATTAAATTATATTAGGAGTAAGTACAATCAACATTATCAGAAAGGGAAGCATCCACTTTACATGAAATGCTAGCAATTAGGCTCGATATATGACCTTGAGAAACTGACCTCCGATCGATTGGAAACACTCCCCAACCGAGGAACGTATTACGCTCTTCTGATTTTCGATATATGTTGCATCGAGCAGTAGTCAAAGAGAAGATTAAGTCCAAGCTAACCTGCCAACCTCCGGGGATAACACAAATGTCGCGATATGGTTGTCAAACTGAAGCTGGGTGCATCCGTTCCAGAAGTTAAGGTTCGTTGTTCAAAATCGATGTTGAGTGTCATGTATTCAAACCAAGATTATGTGCAACAAACTCCTTCTAATGCACACTCTGGACCGAAATAGATACTTTTGTTCTGTAATCATGATTAGGGTTACAAATCAAGTCTTAATTTTACATCAAAATATCTTCTAGTATCGCTGCTCGTTTGTCACAGACGGCCGACTATTACAAAGAAGACGGTGACGTGAACCTGTCTCGCGGTCTCTTGTTCACCTGTCAAAGACAAGCCCCAGGTTGAAGCGTGCTTTCAGTATCCAAACATGCCGGTGGTTAGTCAAACAACTTGCTCTGATTTCGCACCCACGCCGACCTGAAACGATGTGGATACTTGCCAGCTTCCTTCCCCGTGTGGGACAATATTCATGCCTGTGTAGGGTTCAAGAGTGAGTACATAGAATTGTTCACGAAAACCAGGTAGTAGTCTGAATGCATCCCTTGAAGGTTTGGTCGTGTTTGTATGTGGTCTGTCAAATCTGTGAGCTGCCTACAAGCTGCCTCATCAAATTTCATATGATTGAATATGCAGACGACTATTTAATCACAATTCTGTCAATGAATTTTCCGCACCGGCTTCTAATGCCACCACCTCGAAAGTCAATTTTTCAAAAATTGGGCAAGTACGCAGCATGGAATGTCAGAGTCTACATACATCCCAAATCAGTCTCAGATCGTTTGTGTGCAATGTATTGTACACACGCAGTGAAGTTAGCCTAACTGAGCGTTAGAATGTCCCTAGGGTTGTATCATCGACTAGAGACGGATGACGGACCACAGGCTGTCCAGGATGCAGCTAATGCAGGGAAATGGATACGGAACATTAGCAGGAAACACTGGCAGGTCGGGTATCAGAACCAACCTGAGAGACAAACGAAACTCCATGAACCCAAAAGTGTTTGAATAACATGCAAATACTCATGCACTACCATTATTAGAATGGGTTGACAAATGTTTTGCGGTACAGAAACAAAAAGCATTTCACGACCAACCACACTGACTGCAGTTTGTACAAAAGTTGCGCAATTCGTAATGGTTCTTTGTGCACTATGTATCTTGCTAGACTCTCATTGATAACCGTTGACGGTGGATCGTTGGTCCCTCAAACGTTTATCTTAATCTGCACAAAGAACGGTTTCGCGACGCGACTGGAGACAAGCTTAGTGACTTCGTTCTGTCGGATGCATGCGATAACTGTTGTGGCAATCACATAAGAAGAGAATATTCAAATGAATTGTGTGCTGCATGCCCACCTGAGTGCATCCGAGATTTGGTACCTTGAACGGAAACCATCGTTGAATTACGATTGTTTTACGAAATTAATCTAAACACTTTTCCGTAGTTATTGATACACCTAAATCACATTTGTTTGAGTAATACTAATTTTGTTATTTTCCAAAATCTTGATAGAAATGGTGCTGAATTCCCTACTTTATACTTTTCAAAAAATGTGGATCTCTGTTTTCATTGACAAAAGGTACTAAGCTCAGCAATTTTTTCAAATTGAAATGAGATCACCTGTCGTTGTCGGGCTGATTCGCAATTATTCGTGCCCTCCTCCCTACACACAATCTCTGTCATTACTGCTATCTTTCTCCACTAATTAAGAAAATTTCTTTACTAAATTGATTGACATCAATCTGCTGCACCTGTTTAAGCTTTCGGAATGTAAATGAGGCACTCCCGTTTGGATTGAGCACCACCCGTGATCTTCCCTCTGTCTACCTCCCCATGCATATATGTCTATCGAGTGGTAGCACAATGGAAACCAAACACCGCCATGTTTCCCGCAAATAGAACAATTTCAACATGGACAGCGTTTTAGTGAACTTGGAGACTAAACAACTACTGATGAACAGCTTCGCAGTGTGAATGATTTACAGTAAAGGAGGTTTTCCGACCGACCGATCGATCGACTAACCGATCGAGTCGGACTTTGTTATAGGGGTTTTGACCTTAACAATCCCGCAAAACGCTCCTCGGTTCAAATAGTTCCGTGCACTCATGGCTGTTTTTGCCGTCCTGTATCCTAAAATAGTTTATGCTGTGTGGAGAGAAGTGAGTAGCGCCCCTCGTTCGCTAGATGTTAACGGTGTCGGTGAATTTATCCCGGTGATTTTCGTTATATTTGCAGCTAAGGTAGACTGTGATCGACAGCAATTACCCACCACTTTGTTATCGACGTATTGCTAGATTGAAAGCGAGATTTTTCTGAAGCCAAATTGAGATCGGCTCAATTAACCTATACCACAGTGATCTTTTCGTTCGAGCCTCCACGCGTAAATTGATTGATAAACTTGGATTTGGTGTGAGAAGACGGCGGTTCTTTCTTTGAGGGTATTGGTAACCGAATGACCGTTAGAACAATAATGGGGGCAGCTGCTTGGCAAATGCTCCATAACGACTGACTTTCAACGCTTGATAATCAGCTAGCTGATATCGTCAGCCTTGGGAGGTTGAAAAACCTCTCTCGTCTTATCTGCACCTGGTATATTTTCCCAGGTGCAGTTAAGTTCTGTGTGTGTGAGTGTGAATGGCTCATCATTCTAACATTAGCTTGATATCAAACATGTTTGTGTATGAGGATGATCGAAATCTTTCTCATCGTAAGATTTTGCATTTTCTGATCCTCTATCATTGATAACTTAAATTGGAGGTACAATGTACATCCGCAATGCGACAACCTATTGATTTAGCTTCTCTATTCAACTCTCGATCTATCGCATATGGTATCGACTGTCTCTTCACCGAGTTCATTCGAGGAATTTCCGGAATTCTGTCACATATTTTTGCATGTTCCTCAAACTCAACATGTTAGCACATCCCTCCGTTGAGCAGAAATTGACTTTAATTACTCAAAAAATGAGTTCTTAACCGTGATGAGATTCATAAAGCAGATGCATACACCTATTTGCACAAGTTCATCGGCACTGATCCAAATCGATTCATTTGATTCCATTGGATTGGAGACTCACGCAATCAGCCATATATCTTTAGTTGTTTACCGCATAGTCTCTCCGATGCCAGCATAGAAAGCCAAGGACCAGGCACACACAAAACTCGGTCACACAGAGCTCTAGCTAAATTACATAAAATACGAAATTATTCCAGTGCATACATGCTCGGTATGGATAAAAGCTATTAATCACCAAGGTCTGTTCTAAAAGTTGGAACCTTTGTTAAATAACTCATTGGATGTTTCAAAAGTTATCAGAAACAACTGGTCAACGTTAACCCAGAAAGCAGAACTTAACCAGGATCGATTACAGATAGTTTGATAGATCTAAGTGTGTGAACGTCGCCTCTGGCATTCCTATATTTCTCACCAGGCAAATCGATGAACAACGCTTTATGAGGCCGCAACAAGAAAGCCGATCAGATGGCCTCGCACTTGTGCTGTTAAGGATAGTGTGCTTCGGCATCACCACCTGTGCTCTCAGATTCATTCAAACAGCACTAATTGGTTTGGCGCGGGAATCCCGATCGCTTGGCGTCACACACTCCCTATTGCTCATTGTGCATAAGATGGTTCAGCATTCTTCAGAAAAGTAACCCCTACTGACCTGTTTCTCTACTGTATTGTGATTTCCACTCACAATTGTCTTGCATCGCCAATACCCCATTCTTGGAATACAACCAATATATACTGTGCATGTCTGTGACTCCTAATTTCACGAACTACAGAGGTAAATTTGGTACTAATCATAACAATAAGCACCTTTCTATACTTACAAACTTGGTGGCGTTCCCTGTATTATCTCGAAACAAACTACTTAAATGGTTGCCAACGTTTTACTGGCTGTTGTGGGAAAGTGTTTACTTCTTTAAAATACAGTCATTTACTGGTTCAACCCATCCTCAGTTTCCTGTCTAAGAAGAAGGAATATCTGGCTAATGACATTCCTGGGGTGCAAAGAGTTAAGTCAAATGTTTTTTCTCAAAAATCATGTCTCCGTGAGTCAACCGGTTACGAGTTGCTTGGAAAAGAAAAACACCAATTGGTTTCATGATAACAGGCAATCCGGAAACGAAGGCAATGCTCTTTTTACTGGTTACGGATTGTTTCGGTAGCTTACTTTCTCCACTTTTACACGGCCATCGCTTATGCCCAAACAGGTCAGTATTAATGGTATCCCTGATACCATGCTCTGAGATCCACCACAATCTCTGCATCTCCAGTTCAGGTTTGGCTCTATGGCTTAGAGTTTGATCATGTCAATTCACGATGGATGTAACCAAGTCATCGAACGAACGTTATTTTCAGGTGGAGCGGATCAAATTATCTGGCTTGTGAAGCTGGAAATCAAATTCTCGCAAGTTAGAATACAATGCGCCAAAAGTATCGATAAGTGAATGCCCTCTACCAATTTTTATCGCATTTGCACTTACTGTCATCAGGGATCGTCAGCGTTCAACGAATGACAGGGACACAGATGAGAGCCCATGTCAATGGGCAGAGTTGTAGTTAATCTTTCCCGTGTTGTCCACGATCAATCGTACTCCTTCTCTGAGGGAGAACCTTAGTTTAAGTATGGATCTCGAGTAATCATTGTGTGTGTACGATCTTCATTGCTTTCACCTCAAAACAACGTTACTAATTGATTGTATGTCTAGGCAGTAAGATTTTTAACGTGCTTTGCGTAGTCTCTCATGTGAGTGACCAACACTAATAATGAGAGTTTGCCTAACATAATTCAATCTAGATCCAGATGATTCTTTTACGTAATTGGGGACACAAACAAATCAAAAATTCTTTATTTTTATTTCATTTCATTTTCAAGCACACAGATATATTGTGTGCTCTGAATGGAGGATTTGTGTGGCTATAACAGACACCGAACTGAGCAACTAATATTGAAACCGTTTTCTACCTAGTGTCAGATTCAACTAACTCAATGGAATGTAACTCACGCTCACGGTGGCGCTCATGGAGGCGATTTGGAATTGGGTAAAGCGGTTGTCGAATTGTTTTTGTTATTTAACATTAGTGGGTTTGGTCACTGGTAGTGCGTAATACACCAAACGACTGAGGTTTGGTCTGCAGCTTTGCAGACTGTACCCAGATGCTAATGTTACTGAAGGCTTTGGTGTACAGAATGCTGATTTTCGTCAATTATATTTCGGGCATGCAAGCAAACACGATTTGACAAATATATATTGGTGTTATTATTATATTTCAACGAACAGTGGTCATATAACCCGAGTTCAGCTCCACCTGGAAACGCACCTAATTTAGCTCTCCCACGTAACTCGCTGTTCGAGATGAATTTTCGCGTGAAGTGAATAATCTTATCGCAAAAGGCGTTCTGGAGAAAGTCTATGAACCAACGGACTGGGTAAGTCAGGTAGTGGTGGTGACGAAAAAGTCTGGGGAATTAAGAATATGTGTCGACCCGAAACCACTGAACAAGGCGTTGAAACGGGAGCACTTTACGCTGCTCATTTTTGACGACATACTACCGGAATTAGCTAATACAAGATACTTTACGAAGGTGGATTTAGCCTCTGCGTTTTGGCATTTAGAGCATAGAGTCCCCAAGGAGATTACAATCGATGCTAATACGTCTACAGAAATACAATTATGAGCTGCATTACGAACAAGGTAAACGCATGTTTGTGGCGGACACGTTGTCACGAGCCACATTGCCAGACACAGGACAGGAACAAAAGCTGGAATCCGTGAACGTTGCATTGGCGGTGACGCAACTCGAGTTTTCTCACATACAAACTGCAACTATTGACGATCTGAGTATGGAAGAACTTAAAGGAGTTATCACACGTGGTTGG
>UZAN01049215.1:6557-18363 GCA_900618425.1 Echinostoma caproni | reverse complement strand
CACCACAATTATGCAAACAGTACTGCAATCCCATTGGTGGAAGCCCAGATAGCCAAAAATCTCCCTTTGTACATATTATTTAATCGTCTTCATTTCTTCCAATAAACAAACTACTGCTTACTACCATTCTTGTGGCCTTTTCCTCGCGTCTCGTTCTCGAGGGACATTGCGAACTCGTACCATTGTGGTCCAGTGCTTCTGAGATCCAGTCCGTGATAGCTGATTATTGATTCGGGTCCTGTGATTCATATTGCGTGGTTTGTGTTCCGAATTCCGCGAGTACAACTATTACCACCACTACTACAACCATTACAGCAATGCTTCCTCAACAAAGGCTATTTGAGAAGTCATTTCTTGAGACGCAAAGCACAATGACCATCCACAACTCGAGGCATGCGTATCGTTTGTTTGCAATTATCCAACAATGCTCAAAATGAGCCTCCAAAACTTCCTAGAGAATAGTTACCACTAGATGTGTTTTCAGCCAATTTCATCTTAACCTGGAAACCCACCTACCTCTCCACATTGCTCGAATTCGCAATAACTAATAGAAATGGATCAGTGAAAATAAAATACACCTTACTTAACAAATTGCACAACCAAACTTCACCAATTCATGGTTTCCTGTTCCCGAGGACTAGTGCTTTTCCACGTTCTGCTCACGGACCCATTGATACTCTCTTTGAACAATCTGCACCACTATCCATGCTTTTCTTTCTTTTGTTCAATTTCCTTCCTGTTATTGAATACAAAATGATACAATTTTCAGCAAGCTGAAAGTGGCTAATTAAATGGTTGTCATATAACACAGTGAGGAAAGTTCGGTAGTGATGATTTGATTCGAACACGCGTTCTTTAGGGGTGATAATTAGATTAGATTGGCACCGGGCTCGCTGTATTGATGGTCAATTTTTATCTATTGGTTTCAAATCCCGGACGGGACCGTGGATATGCACTGCTGATGATGATGAAGAAAGAAACTCACGTCTGGTGTTTCCGAGTCTATGATTGAATCGATGAGCTGAAGATTGTACGTGAAGGTCAAGTCCGAAAGATTGTCAGTTCAAATTAATCAATATCATTTATCCATCACCACTACTCACAAGAAACTGTGAGTTAAATGCGAGTAATCAAACAGAAGTATCGGAATCAGTGGCTCGTCGTGAAGTTTTGAATATCAATTATAATCAGTTGCGACTACCGCTGATGTGTCTAAAAACATCAGAAGTTTCTGGTTCCAGTCGTCTTGGGAGGTATGTACGTATTAGCTGGCGGAACCATTTGCCGGGTATTTTCAACCGCTGTTTCCAGGACCAAAAAACTGTCGACTGTTGGATACCTGTGCGCATCACATCAGTCCCCAAAAAGAAGAAGCTTGGAAATTTCGACCAATCACCTGCACTTCTGTTTTACTAAATAATTTTGAAAGTGTTATGCTTTGTAACACTATTCGTAACAGTTGGCAGTTAGATCCCAGACAATTTGCTTATCGCAAACAAAGTTCTACCACAGACGCCCATGTGCATTTGGTGAACTTACTTTTACAATTCCTGGGCATGCCCGGCAAAGCATTTCGTGTATGCTCCCTCGACAACAACAACACGGCAGGCTTTTCTCTCTACTCCATGGTGCCATATTGTCCAATACTACCCTGTCTCTACTCCGACATTATTTTACTGGTAGAACTCACTTCACAAAGCTTCTTGAAAAATGTTATGAATCACTACTACCCGTCAATTCAGGCGTGATCCAAGGAGCAGTACTGTCCCGTTTTTTTTACTCTTTCTATATTCAAGATTAATTAACTGACCCAGATGATATTCTTAACAAGCATGCAATCATGAGTTCCAAATTTCCAAGTGATTTCCATTTCTCACAGCTTCAAACCAGATTATCTGTATTAAGCTTATGGTCTTAGTATTCCAAATTATCTTTAAAGCCGCTAAATGTAGCGATATTTTCTTCACATTAGCCAAACGATTACGATTACATATTTTTGAATGAAATTTCTCTGTACTCTATATTGACAACTCATCTGTTAATCCAGCACGTTCCCTGGAATACCTCGATGTTACTTTTTGTGAAACTGAACGACCTTGAACGCTTGTCTCAGATTTTTGACGTTGTTAAAATCTAGTCTCGAAATTACGAACTACCGCTAGTTAAAATCACTGAAATCGCTGTTAATCGTGTAAAAGTGTGTAAACCTGCTTAGCGAAGATATTCGGTAAGTCTTCGGGTGCTAAATTTTAAAATCAGTGATTTCATTGCGGACGACAATTCACATAGAGAAAAGAATTATGCACTGTAAGCCTTTTCAATGGCCAAAACAGGTTGCTGTGGAGCTCTAAACTGACAGAAACTTGCCTCCAGCGGTATTCGGTGCGAGTGCTGTGGATAATGGTGCCAGCCAGTGTGTACCCGCATAGACCGTAACACCTACGAAGCTTACGTGGGAAACGACGCCTTGCAGTGGCTCTGCTACATATGCTTAACGCTGGACGAGGGGTCCGGTCGATAATCCACTTTAAATGTGAAAATCGAGAACTCACTGAATTTGCAATTAGACCTGAAGAACATCTCAAAAGAACTAGAATGGAAATTTACCACGCTGGAGAGGGAGCTATCGCTTCTCAAGAAAAAGAACGACACTGCCATGGGTGGAAACCGGAACATCCTCATNACAATGAAGAGCCGATCATTCGGAATGCAAAATCCCGGGCAGATATAGAGCAAAGAAAAGTCCGGGACCTCTTAAGACTTGTTTGGTTACCCCCACGTGCACTTATTAGGAGGATACAGAGAATTGGCCGCTGTATTGGTCCTCTGCAGTATAGAAAAGTTAGGCCTATCCTAGTGGAATTCGGAAATCCCTCGGTCCGGGACAAAATGCTTATTAACTACGATAAAATTGAGGGGGTCACTGGGATAAGGTTTCAGATCACACCTGATACTCGAAAGCAAGGGTCATGGTAGACCCCAGAGCAGAGCCGTGTACCCGCAATAGGGAAGACTAAGGTAACCGGAAAGGTGATCGTCAAGATATATGTCGCAAAAGGCCTCTCCGGAACTAAGTTTCGCTGGGAAACCGGAACATCAATGCAAGCTGAGCTGCACAGCAGTGGTTTCCTTGACTCCCATGAGGTCAAAACTGTTGGTACCGACAGGATCAAAACTTATAAAGAAGCTGAGAACCAAGACGGGATCACACGGATTCCGCAAGCAGTCAAGGACTGAGGCACAACCGATGGTGCAGAGGGCAAAGCTTCCCTCTGTTAAGTTCAATAAGAATCAAACCGCACTTCCGATTTTGCCACTAAAGGCAGTAAATGCTGTGGAGCGACCGCTCAGAGTCACACCTAACGCAGAAATCCAAACACAGGTAGTGTCCAGGGGGAAACCGGAGCAGAAGAAAACACTACCAACTCCCCTAACTGAAGTCGTGGATTAGACGCTGACACTGATCGCGACCTTCAAGATTACTCAGACTCTAGAGTCTAGAAAGGCCGCAATAAGGGCCCATGGACACAGCCCAGAGAAAGGGACGTATGACCACGTACGTATGGCCACCGAAACTGAAGATCAGGGTGGCTCGGTAATTAATGATACGATTATCGAAATAGAATTGAGCCGTGTCGGAATCGTTTGTTCTCGTTCTCCAGTGTTCTTCCTTGCTAATTTGGTGCAGCTGTTCCAGCCGTTTCAGCGTTGTGTTGATTTTTCTGGCGAGTTTTGAATCTAGATCCGTGTTCATTTCGCAGCAGGTAGTTGTGTCTTGGAGTAATTCGTTTGCCTTTCTGATGTAGTCTGTACTGTCCATTATCACGGTCCATCTTCTTTTGTCCGCTGGGAGGGTGATGATATTCTTGTTGGTTCTCAGTGTTCGGATTGCTTTTTCTTCGGTTTTTGAGAGTGCACTGAATGGTTTGTTTCGAGTCAGAATCGGAACGATGGTTTGCCCTATTTGTTGTTTGGTGTTATCGGATAACCCGGTGACCTTTAGGGCATTCTCAAGTTTCTTGGCTAACGACTTTTTCCTTTTTGCCGATGTGTTGTTGACTCTTCTCTGTATAGCTATTTGAAGACTTTTCAAGGTTTCTTGGTCCGGTATACTTTCGCAAGTTATTGTCTGTCCCTTCATAACGTTGTCGTATTTATGTAGACGTCAATGAGCCTCGGTAATCATCATTTATTGGTCAGCATCATCTCTCGATTTAACTATACTAGGGAAATTTATAACAGAAGGTGCAACACTAGAAATTGGAGACTTTGGATGAGTTGAAATGTGAGATCAGCACCTTTTGCCAAGTGATTCTGTCGTCTAACCTGAAAAGATATGCAGAAGAAATTAGTTCGAAGGATCCTGCTTTGATCGGCACAAGGCGGTGATATTTTTCAACATCTTATGAAATCGCTCGAAGAAGCGGTGTCGATAAACGTCAGAATAGTTATTCTTAAGACTTGAGAATGACTATATTGGCATCTTTCAAAGGTCACCACATTTAAACTCATTTTTTCGCTGACCTTGCGCAAGCAGGGGGCCGTGCAGGCACTTAGGCTCTCCTGACCCACCTCAAACACACTACATGTTCCAGCGGTCTCCTGACCTAACAATTATGTGATCATTGATGATTCCACATCCGGTCTGAAGAGCAAATAAGCCCCAGAGAACCTATGATGTTTATCTTCCCCTTTCCAAAACAACTGTTTGGTTTTTGTTTGAATACTGATAAATCTATAAGCAATGTGGTATTTATTATGATGTATTTCGCATGACTACAAATCACGGAAAGCGAGCTTTTCGCTACTCTATGTTCTATTTGAAATATAAACTCATTTTCTGTGTTAGACTCTTTTTGTTTAACATTTGGGAAGCGATGAGAGTGAACATAATTTTGGGATAGTTCAAATATATAATCCTAATTTAGACAGTTCCCAAGTCCCTGTTTAAGAGGAAACCCAAACATCAGGCCATAAAGTACTAGTAAGAAGTTATATTCGTGTAAGTGCAGAAATAAAGGAATAAAAATATACCTAGCTAAATTAGATTTTTCTCTTTCAGTTTTCCAGCAAGTTTCCCCGAGTGGGGAAGTAAGAAGATAGGGATACAAAGTGCTAAACATGAGGCGTCCAAATTCATCTTTTCGCATCTAATTTGACTCTCGGGATACTTAAATGAAAAGAAGCTGGAACATCCATACCTCGTCGAACTGTAAAGCGGTCATTGTGACCAGTTTTACAATTATTCCTATTGTTTTTCAATCATGAATATTGTGCGATTGTGCGTTACATGGCCTGTTGAATATTTTATCATTTCCCGGGATGAGCCTGTTTACTTTACGCTTACTGTACGTTTTCTTGAGTGCAGCAGTTTCACACAGGGATAACCAAATCCCGTTTGGTTTCTCCATGCGGTACCATTGTGCTCCGTTTAAGTGAATAAGCACGCAGTAGGCACACATGTCGCCACTCCGTGGACCGGTGAACAAGCAGAAGCGAACAATACGTAGGAAAACAGGAAGACAGGCCAATAAATGGTTGAGGCGTCACACGACATCCAAGTGCGGTCAAGCTGGAATTCGAACGGTCAACCAATCAATAACCGTGGACAGTTCAATACTAACACCTGATTGGCTGAGACCGATCGATACTGTAGTGGAGTCAGATTGCGTGGGTGAGTGCGTGTGTGCTGGTTGACAGTACCTGTCAGTCAATCGATCAATCAATCAACCGGGCCCCAGCCATGCACGACAAACGTACCAGCCAATTTTAGGCCACAACAGGTACAGAGTGGCATCACCATACGAAATTTAATCAGTCTGGGAAGGATGAATCGGTGTCAATAGCATTTTGTGCAATATAATGTGTAATAAAAAATATACCAGCGATCATTGGGCTCCACATAGATTGTATTTCGAAACGTTTGCTGGCCGTGATCAACAAATGATCCGCTACAAGTAAAGCAGTACAAGTTCGACTTGTTATGGCAGCTCCGGATTACACACCCTATCCTTGGCTTTCTGTATGCCTCCTGTATGCCTCCGGTTGTGAATCAGTTGTACCGAGATTAGATCGGAGCGCAAAAACAAACTGCTCTTTTAGCTCGTGCATGTCATCATACTAGTTGCTCTGGCATAGTTTCTGCAACAGATTCATGCATGTACTTACGGTTGAAAACCAAACTCGTTTGCCCAGGCCGCTATAACCTCTCACCGAGATGATCATCGTGAGCAGCGTCCCTGCCATCATTGAATTCATGTCGTTAACTCCAAACTTGTTTTCGTCATACAAAAAATAACAGTTGGCTCTTATTCCTCTTGAAATGCTGCTAATACGACGAGGCTTCTCGGGAGTATCGGAATTAAGGTAACCATTTCGTCGATTTATCAAATAACAAAGAACCAGCTGTTTGTAAGAGAAGCATTGAAAACGCATCTCATTTTATTGAACGAATCAAATTTTCCATTCAGACAATATGACTGTAGTGGCTACCAAAACGTCCTTAACTAATGTAAAGAATTGAATAAGTATTAGTGGGTTATCCTCAGCGTCGTAAACAGAATCCCACAGAGAATTAACGAATCACAGAGAAAATAATTATCGTAGTTTTTGATGTTAGGATCGGGTTCAGATTTAGTTTGGCGGTTTGATGCGAATTTTATTTCGCGTTTATGTGTGAGTGCTAATGTTAGGTTCTTTAGTAAATGTAACTTTCCTTTTTCAACAATGTGCATTTAGAACAGGCGGAAAACATTGAGGCAATCATAGCCTCGATATAACTTTGCGGACCGAGTCATTCAGGGACCAGGCCGGATCACCCACACAAACATCTACGCTATTGATCTGCGATTTTAACCACTGGTTGTGTTTTGAGTAGTGAGCCTTAGAATTCGAGTAGACTCCTTTGAGAATCTGACCATTCAGGGTACTGGAACTTTTGATTTACACGTATGTGTGCATGTGCATGTTGGTATGAATGAGTGCATGTGTGTACATATGTATGTATGCACGTATGTATGTATGTATGTATGTATGTATGTATGTATGTATGTATGTATGTATGTATGTGTATGTATGTATGTATGTATGTATGTATGTATGTATGTATGTATGTATGTATGTATGTAGGTATGTAGGTATGTATGGGCTTTGCAAGTGAATTCATTCTTCACTACCCCCAATCAAAATCCTTTCACTGGTCAAAATTCGTATGAAACGTTCATAACTCATTCAAAAGCTGCTCCAGTTTGCGAAGTTTCACATCAGAGTAATGATTTTAAGAAAATTCGAAAACTAAATTTTGCTGCAATTAGATTGTGTTTAGAGCGGTAATTTAATTGAACAGTGTTTACTATAACACGAGATCCATGGATGGAACGGATCTCATTGAAAAACTTGGGGATAAAATATCAAATTGAAATCCTACTTAGCGTGAGAAATGAATGCTTATCACAATATATTTTGTACTCGCTCGGTAAAAACTCACATGCGAAAATTCACAACAGCTTGCAGATTGACCGTGACAGAAAATCACGCGCAAGCGTACGGTACTACTTGACTCGCACTCGTATTTGGACCTATGCATTGGGGATACGATCAAACGAGCAAGGTCCAACAAACTCTATCGTGCAAGGGATTCGGTTTTCACGGTAAGTTTTATCTCATTTTTTCTGTAGCTTCTGCAGTTTTGGATGCCGTGTGGCTACGCGCACAGAATCTAGTGGAGCAACAACAGCGACGTTTTAGAAACAGCGGATTGTCCAAATCACAGTCGGATCGCTGATCATCCATCAAGAGATAAAATTGATCGAGACTTCTGATCCTTTTCTGATCCACATCAAGTTGGGTATAACTGTTTCTTCATCAAATTCCTCATGAGCTACTCACAATTAACTGTGAGTTGCATGCGAATCATTAACCTATCCGGGTAGGTTCGTGGCCTGTTAGCCCGGAACCTGCATGAAAGACCTGACTTGGTGGGTGGCCTTCGATTGGAGTTAGCCGCTAGTCAACTGTGTCTCCTGTCGTTGCTTTCGGGCAAACAAGGGACTTAATGACTACCACTGAAGCCGATACCTGAACAAACATTAATCGTCTATTCGGTTCAGCCCTGGTATGAACTGGTTGGCGAAGTGATAACAAAACGCCTTCCATGCGATAGATCCGGACAAGACGTTGGATGTGCACTATCTATAAGCTCTAACAAGAGCGAAACTCGAGTCTAGTGCTGCAGAGTGCATGGTTGACTAGAAGAGCTGAGGAATGTGCGTGAAAGTGAAGTCTGAAGGATAGTTCGTTCTAATCAATCAATCTTAATTGTCCTACAACACTACCCACAATTAACTGTTAATTATGTAGTCTCCACACACCCGACGTTCTTGATAGGTTTTGATCGTTGATTTGAGGAATCGAGTCCGTGCCTCGAGGTTCGAAATACTTTCACAACAAAGTTTATGGCATGTAGTTTCGAAGGGTATGTATACCTATTTCTTAACTTCATTCCCACATTGTAGGATTAATTAATCGTATAACGAGGGCTATCTACCTTATATATTTATATTTACCTCTGCAGTGCGGTAGTGCAATTTTTCGGACGTAGTATTATGGGAATAGTTTATTCAAAGTTTATTGGCTCGATCAATCCGTTGTTGTAAAAATGTTGTTTTCACAGAGGTCGCACTCACCCAGAGGTGCGATTCTCATTGCATTAAAATCAAACTGAATAGCTAGCTGTATTCATAATGGTTACAACAACAATAAAATGGAATATTAAAGACTAATAGTGCGCTAGTGTTATGAGGTATTACTCACACTTGTGAGTAGTATCCTTGGTGCGTGCACAAAGAAGCGATTGTGGAATTTTCACGGCATCTGTAGTAACCACAGAAGAGACAAACTGGTCGTCGAGCTGATGCTCACCGATGAAGATACCATCGATAAAATACTATACAATTGTTATAAATCAAATTTTTCGTTCTGTGTACAGTTATTTACTGCTATGCTATTCTGTTGACATGGGGATTGTGGAAGTATAACACCATAGTAATCTACCCTCATTTGATGCATACCTGAGATTGTCGACATTGCTGGATATTTAAAGATCCTGAACCTCCACTTGATTTTTCCGCTCCATCCATTGTGGTTGTTCGTCTTTTGTGGCACAATATAGGCTCCGGACTAACTCCGAGTCAATAGCGCAATGTGCGTGAAATTCCCGGTGACAGTGCAGTGGTTTATCCGCTATCACCGGCGTGCTTTGCACCCTGTTGTCCGAGGTTTAAGTTCCGTCGCCGCCACTCAGCTTTCGTGGTAGATGACCTTACTGTCGTCTGGTTATATACCACGCCTGATCTAGCGAATCCGTATGTGGTTCGCCACTCCAAGTACCGGGGATTGGGTTGCCCAGTCCCATCACTGGACAGCAGGTCCACCCCGTCTGCTGTTTGTCATACCCCGGTGTGTAATAATATGTATACATACATATATATATATCCCATAATAAGTAGTATGTGACTGAGTGGACAAAACTTCCCTGGAAGCGCACGACCGGTTTCGCGGTCCTTTCCGCTCGTTAGGCACACGTACCTGGCAATATTTCCCCAATTCATTGATGTACTTAGACCCAGGCGGTGTATTTTCGTCACAATAATTTTGTTTGCAACACCGGGTGACTTTTGGATAGACAGCTCTTTCAGAGCTAGTTCATTAAAGAAACAATGCTGTGATTCGATGTTTTCTATGTGGGTTAGATGTCACTAACCGCAACAAACGTGTCCTGATCGTCTTTATAGAATATTTCATAATAAGTGGTATATATAAGTTTGATAGTTGTGTGGTATTGATGAGTATTAGAGGCAATTATACATCTAAGTGAAAAATTGAACAACCGTATGAGTTTTGTTAATTAAATGAACTTTTAATTACTGAAAATTGGTATCCTGTGCGTATCGAATTTGTTCGCGAAATTAGTTCATGCACATTTTCTTCCAAGAACATCTTTATTTCTTGTGCTAATCAGAAGTAAACGTTTGAATAGATTACTCTCTCTTTCATACATATATACACACACGCGCGCGAGCGCGCGTGCCCAAAACACTATAACAGATGCCCCTTAGGTGTGGTACGGTCAATCAAGTAGTGTCCCCATCAGACATGACGCATTGAACACAGACATTCGATCTTATTTATCCATTTGCGTGATCACAGAGGCGCCAATCCTGGGAGTACCAGGTTTTTGCGTGAAGAATCATCAAAAACGAGATGTGAACCTTGAAGACTGTTGTGTCATCTTGCTCCTCCGCCCGCCCCCTCAAGGATGTTGAACATCATTCAGTAGGCTTGTGACAGTTCATGAGTTGATTCCCAACTTAAAAGATCAGACATCTTATAGTTAGTTCTTTTTGTTTTCAGGAAAACCGTATCATTTCGTGAATTGCAAACAGTATGAGAGACAGAAGGAAATTATTTCGCATAGACAAACGACAAAGCGAATATTGTATGGTTTCGCGAAGTAGAAGTGACGAAAATGTTCGAATTCATCTGATATTTTCTTGTTTGCCTAACTGAGCTAAATTGAGTAACCTCTCTCTCGATCTGTGATAAATTTGTCAATGACTGGCACCACACTGTATTGTACTTAAATCTAGCTAACAGTCGAAAGCATATCGAGCTCCAAAATTTGACTGGGTACCATGACAATATGTGGTGTCATTCAAAAGCACAAGAATCAACGTTTCAACACAAACAAATTCCTGATATCTATCTATTCATTCAATTGATGTGTCTATCTTTTTCTTTCACTGTTCTTATACCACGTGTTGTTATAAATAAATCCCCTCATCTTTGAGGTAAAGATTCAAACTATATGTATTACAACATTATGCACTGCCCAAAACGTCACTGTGCTTGCACAGGGTAAATAGGCACATAAGTTATTAGCCGGTATTATTATCAGTGCAGAATAATAAATAACCTTACCCACTTTCACGATTATGCTAGTTATTCTTCTGTAGAATTATGTAGTCTTGTGATACAGTTTTTCGTTCTCTGATTCACTTGGAGCTCGGGATATATTTCTTCTTCATTCTCTCAATCATCATGTCCCAAATGTTTTCACCCGGGTAGAGATCCGTGTAGTATTTTATATAGGTACTGACAACAAAGCACGAATTGCGGACGAAACGGAAACACTGAAGCGCACCAGGATTTGTACGCCGGAATCTCCCTTCACCGAAACGCAAGGAAGTGTTACTTCTGTGGCGTTTTTCCTGCATCTCGGTGACGGGAGATTCCGGTGTACAAATGCTGGTGCGATTCTGTGCCTCAGTTTGGATCCTGATACGTGTTCGTAATCTGTGCCTACTTCCATTACTACAACTATCGACTGGATGCTGATGATGGAAGTCAGACTTGATCGATTATCTGTCGTGGAGGCAATTGGAATCCGATTAAACCAACCCCCTTTGCCCGCTAGAAAACAATTTGATAAAATTATCATAAACTATCTGCTTGTCACTGAGCCAATTGCTTAATAAAAACACTGATACATATCAGAATTTGAACAGGCAAATCAAAAGATAAATACTACTAAAGAAATTCCTTTCACACACTTCAATCGGTCGGGAAAGATATAAAAATATGAAATGAATTAGGAAATTGCAGGTCACTTGATTGAGGGTGGTCACAGGATACCTTACGAACGGATCATTGTGACAAACATCAGCTAAGGATACTGGAGGTGTTATCGATCGCTCACGATATACCAAAGCCTATGACCTTTACCGTTAGTCTACCCTCGTTATAAAAA
>UZAN01049214.1:0-13383 GCA_900618425.1 Echinostoma caproni | reverse complement strand
GCTTCCAGTATTTCTTTGCCCAAGTTCACTTCAGACTGGTGTTCACCAATCGCTTCCCAGTGGAACCGACTGTTGTTTTCTAACGATGATAACCCTCTCAGTGTTTTATCTAGGTCACATGTTGATCAAGTAAGGACTAAGGCTGATCAGAATATTGCCGGTCATGAAGGCATGACCTAGGGGACTTGGTTACATGGATCGCATTAAGCTTTCGGGTTCAGAACCTGGTGATCAACTTAACCACTGAGTAGAAACGCAGTGATATGATTGAAAGTCGTGGGCCAGGGTCACTCGCGTGTCTACTTAGTTTTCACGTCTACTTCTTTCTTCCAATAATATCACCCTCATTGCTCAACTAAATGACTCACCGAAATACATCAACAAAAACTAACACGGAAGTGCAAGGTAAATGGTAGAACTGACGGAACTAAAGTCTTCACTCATTCTTCTAGTTATATAATTATCTACAATGAACTAAACGGTTCGTTCAAAACCAGCAGATGTACTTTAGAAGGTGGCCCTATCTCAATTGTTCTGTTTCGTCATGTACGGAACATTGAAGACTAAGTGGTTAGAGTCACTGAGCGATATGGCTGGGTGTCGCAAACAGTGGCACTCGTGCATTTACTCATTATTCTTGCGACCCCAGTCTGTATGAATTCTCTATTTTCGCTTCGACTCTGCTCTCAACATTCCAATCTTCATTCTGCTCTCTTATCCAAATGAGAGGTCAAAAGACGACAACCAAAAAGTGCATGGCTAATGATTATGAAAACTGAAACTGAAACTTCAAGTGCCTTTTCCAATATCCATTTTGAACAAGCATTCGGATCAAAATTGTGCTATTTAGAGGATGCAGAAGTTGTCTTTTGCTTGTTTGAATGGACGGAGCCTGCGCATGGCATGCTTGATATGCGTTTTGCGCCCTTACAACGAAATTTATGCTGCATAACTGCATTAGAGTTCGGTCGTCACGAGTAAACTGAAATCAATTTCGATAGCACAGCAAAAGTGGTTATCTTCCAAAGTTCGAGTGACGGAATGCTAAACTGAAGCATTTATAAATCATGAGCGGCGACATTTATCAGATTTCGAAGGGTCGTTTATGCACAAACGGTGTGATCACTCCTATTTCGCTATTTCGAGACATTCAGTATGAGTTCGGAAGACATTCGTCAATTGATTACTTTTAACCCTAAATATATGTTCAATCTGACAGGTAGAGTAGAGCCAGTTCGGATTAACAATTCGTCTGAAAGTCCTTTGTTTATGAATGCCCATGTGTAAGATTCATTCCAATGCATCCGGGTATATGGAGCACGTGTACCTACCTAGTCATCTGCTGCGTCGCGTTCTTCATGCGCTTTTGTTCGATAATGGTGGAGGACATCTGTAGGTCATCAGTTGACGTGAGGCTAAGGTTTGAAGAATTACCCCGAGAGGTTGGGAAAAGTGGCTATCTCATACACTGTACAGATTTCCCGATTTCTTGTAACCTATTGGTTGGATGCACTGACGGATATGGCGTTCTTGTCATTTCGTATTTGGTTATATCGTTTGAACTGATGTACGTAGTTAGACTATTCTCTGTATCAATTCCTCATTCAAGCGCGCTAACTTCCAATCAACCTTACACATTCCCTTTGCGTTGCACATATGAGCTTCCTGGTGATAAACGAAGTTCGGTTCACTGATTTCGGGAATAATGGAATCCATTGTACAGTTTACATGTTGCATTGTAGGAAGTGCTTACACATTCAGTTAAGTCAGTTGGAAACTAAAAAGGAATACGGTCGAGTTGAGACATCCTCATGCGTGAAGTTCAAAGTGTGATGGGTTCTATTTCCTCGACAGAGAAAGTCTGCTGCTTCTGTTTCTAGAAACATCAAACCGCTAATCGTCACGGCCAATTTATCATCCACTGTGGGTTTTGGTTATTTACCTAAAGATGCAGCTATTTTATGGGTTCGCATCAATTTTCTTCTGTCTGAGTTCCATCTGATGATGCTTTTCACGTAATACCATTGAAGCTTTTTATGATGGATTGTATGTCTCGCGCGTCTAATATATATCAATTATGCATACTGCTGCAGGTCAATTATAAATGCAAATGGTCTCTGTACTCGATGTCCACGAAATTATCATATCATTGGTCAAAAACGGATGGTGTAAGTAGTTCTGAAGCGGTTTAAATTGTGGTCGGATGCCGAGGTTGATACCCCGGCTGTCTCTTTGGAGTGATACGTGATTCGCTTATTCAGGGCCTAGGGCCTTCAAAATTTGGTTCGGTAATCTACAATAAAATGAACCGAGTTCAGGGTTTGGTTTACGCTGCGCTTGTTTTGCAGCGGAGGAAGTTAATTGTGTTCTGGCCTAAGCTCGTCGATCAGGATGTTGATCCGTTTATGATCGAACACTAACCCGATAAGGCATTTTGTTAAATTTTTGTGCAAAACTATATCGGAAATAGCTCAGAACATAGTTCACATTTCTCAGCAATGGGGAAATGCAGATTTCTTCAGTAAACATGTACAATTCTAAGCTTGAAATAACCTAGGCTGTTTGCTGATATTCCGTTTTCGGTTTCGGTACTGCTCTGCAAGGCTTGTGAGCAACTGCTCGCGATTCGGCGCGGTCTTGCTGACCGAAAGACATGGTGGACGAAACAGGTGTAATGTGCGGCGATTCAATGACCAGACAGGTAATTTTTGCGTAAATTCCACTCTCCAATGATAATCCTTCATTCACATCCTAGTGATGATTTCGCCAAGTGTAATTGTCATTTTCTTTGTTTCTGCACACCCACAAACACATGTTATCCCTGGTGGATAACCAGTTTCACATCACCTACATGACTCTTTCGCTAACATGCGTTCACGTGATTGCTACAGATTTAACTTTTACGAACCAATCACGTTGCGTTGCTTTGATTCAGTCAAATATTTGCTGATATGCGCTTTTCTGCTATGCTTCGCAAGCTTATGAAGCTGATCAGTTTCGTAGAGTAATGGAACAGTGCATTCCAATGCCGAACACTTGAGTTCTTCTTGGTAGTTTTCCAACATTTTGTCTTTGCCAAGTGTGTAACAGCCTTTCATTCGTTTTTAATTTCTTCATCTCTGTCTGAACAAATGGTTATCAAAAAATAATGACCCGGAAACTGAGACTCGTAAACCTGAGTTGTAACGTCTGTGAAAACTGAGACTGAAAGCCGCTTCATCAGTCTTTCCGCATACAGTTCGGGGTCACCCCGAAGACCAAAGAATCATCCGATTCGCAACAGAAAAAAGACTTTCGGATTCTATCGGTCGGAACAGGTCTTGAAGAGCTTTATGAAAAAGTTGAAAGTAACGAAGTGCGTACTTGTATATTGCCTATGTTTAAGACCAAGAGACAATTTTTAGGTCGGGTTCCAATACCGGTTTGCTTCTCAGGCTCTATTAGGAACTTAACAGCCAAGAATTATGCGACAAGGGGAGGTGTGAGAACTGGTTTGCTTGTGATTCATCTCGGGACTCTAGCCAAATATGGTCCGATCGAAATCGCAGGATGGCTCGACGTGAGCAATTGCATCTCACCAGTGTTCTCGTTTATTACTTCACCTGCACTCTCTGTCTTAGGAGATTCAGTAAGTCAAAGTCAAATNTGTGGGGGGGGGGGAGCAGGGATATTTCCTCTATTGTTCTTAACGATCTGAATAATTATTTGGATATCGGATTCAGTTCACGATATCTGTGGACTTTGAAGCGGTTGTTGCTAAGTCTTATGAAGTGTACACACATTTCGATCACGGTAGCTTCTATCAAGCATGNCGAGCCATTCAATTTGCAGTCATCCTCTTTTTACAGATTATTTCAACGGGGATTGTGCTTCATTACAGCATGCTCGAATTGCCTTGCATCTCACAACCTATCAGTTACACGGAATTCTATCGTGAGTAAGTTGCTTGGTTCTCCATTTGATCCTTCAGTTACTTATTGCCAAACCAACCATGCATTTTGGACAGTTGGATCACTGCAGGTTGGAGTGCTCGACATGACTGGTTTTCTTCCGAACCAGGGGGAGTTCATATTGAACGACTGCTGCGTGATTCACCCAGTTCGTTTCTTATTTTTGCCCTGCATCTAACCGTCTTTTGAATCTTTTCCCCACGTTAGGTAATGAACTTTGTGTGGCTGACTGTTCCCGTCTGGAGTTTGATGCACATCCTGTACTTGAAATGTTTGCCGAAGAATATCTCGCATATTGGAAGTCTTTCCATCAACCGGAATCAGAGGAGAAACGACTGCTATATCTGAAAGACTGGCATTATTTCAGGTAGACTGTGTTTGTCTCATATCCCCATTCATAGCTAATTTTTGGAGAATTTAGGCGTCCGACGAATCGGGCATACTACATGGTGCCGGAATTTTTTTCATCCGATTGGTTGAACGAATTCTGGATGATTCGACCGGATTCGGAAGATGATTTTCGTTTCGTCTATTTGGGCACCATGGGCACGTGGACCCCGTTACATGCAGACGTATATCGTTCGTTCAGTTGGTCTGCCAATATTATAGGACAGAAGCGATGGTGGTTCTTCCCACCAGGTAATTTCTTCACTTTGGATCAATTGTGCTTTTTGTTTGTTTGTGCGTCTATATGCATATAAACTTTGTGTTGAAATGAATCGACTTTTGGGGGTATTGGCTCCATTCACTCGGAAAAGGAATCTTTGTCGTGATTGTAAAATATTTCCAAGGTCATCCAGCCACAAGAATTCTCTCTTGATCCCCTCTCGGGTGCGTTTAGAAAGTTCCGAGTTGGGAAACTTATCAAACCAATAAGAGTAGTGATCGGATCAACTACCCCATGGTCAAGTTCATAGTATACTTACGTTCTACCTATGAAGTCTCGGGTTTGGTCCTTGGTTGGGCAAATGGATTTGCACAGCAAATGAGACTCAACTGCGTCGTAACGGCTGAACCCAGTGCTTCCGAGCTTGTCAGTTCACGCTTTGCTTACTCTGTACTCGATACAATGCACAATATCAACCGACAAGATTTGCATCAACGAAACCGGACCATTGTCTACTAAATGTGTGCAATATGAAATACAATGGTTTTTATATTCATCATGATTCTTATTCCCCAACCGTCCAGAACACCTTTCAAAGTGATTAGTTTAAAAATCAGCACAACGTCTCTCCCATACGCGGACGGAGTCACTGTATACCAACGACCACACAGTTCGGTTTATCTCAGCTTCCGACTGTCTTCACTTCACGATTGTTTCAAGCGGTTAGGTGAAAGACATCAACTTAATCAGAAGAGCATTTGTATATCTTCTGAAAAAGCTCTGAGCATACGACAAGAATAATCTTCGAACTAAACTCCGCTTCCAGCCTGTGCCAAACAGGTTACGGTACAGCGATGAAATCTATCCACGACTGAGCAACAATAAGGTTGCTGATATATCCCCCCTTTTCTAGACTTCTCTTTCTTGCAGTATTCCTACCTACGCTACTTGCGACAAGTTAAAATTCATTCATTCGAGCTTGATCACTTGCCGTAAATCTTTCCAGAGTGATCGTTCCCAAATAAAACGGTTTTAAACGACCTAAACACAGATTTTATTATCCAACTGGTGAGTGTGTGCCCGTTTCCCTCTGGGTCTTTTATTCAAAATTATCACTAAAAATCTACCCTACTGTGGGAGCAAGTAAAAAAATAATAAATATTTGACTTTGTCGGTCACTTCTGTTTTTAATGTAGGCGAGGAGGAGAAGTTACATCTGATAAACAACAACCGATTGCCCGCGGATATCCGTGCTTTGGATCTGGATCAATTAGGAATCCGGTACGCAATGTTCGATCAGTTTCCGGGTCAAGTGGTGTTCGTCCCGTCCGGTTGGTATCACGAAGTGTTGAATTTGGTACGTGTTGATTCGCCTTTCCCCCCATCCAACTGTTTTCAATTTATGGAAACCTAGGAATACATGCATTTCGTTGTCTCTTCATGATTTGGGATGAAGAATGCGTAATTCCTTCATCTCACTAAAGGAAATAAGAGGCGCTCCGGTTCCACTATATCAGTCTCTGTAAGTGGTACACGAAACCGGTTGATAATGGGTTCATTTTTCAGACAACCCCAGTTCCTCAGATGGTGATTCAGGCCTTTTTCTCACCCCGAAAAATGCTCTCATGGAATTCGTCTTTTTAGGCTCCTGCTAGGGATGTTCTACCTACCCACCCCCGATGTTTTTTCCACTAAATTCCGAGCGAGGGTCTAGTACCCACTGGATTTTATGCAATTACCTGCTGCAGGAGGGTGATTCGGCTGAAACGATATCTCTAATATGAATTCTCCGCTATCTTTGATCCACGGTCAGATCAACACAGATGGATATACAGCCACCATTTCATTAGTGTCAACCCGTGGACATATTGCTGACTTTGGTTTTGCATGTCCGTGCAGTCGATGACTACTTACACGGTGGAAGGCTCCTAACCTGGGACGACTAGATAGTTTGCAAATTCAACATCCTCAATCCACGTTTTCGGATTTGTTTTTAACTCCCCGGTAGTCAACTAGTTCATGCCATTGCATTCAATTGATGGTGGATTTGAAAACTATTGGTGTCCCGTTGGACTTTTGTATTCAAGCGAAATTCAGAGCAATTAGTAGGGACGAAGGTGTCCGTATAGTATGGCTTCAAACGGTTGATCGTCTATTCCGGTATCCCATAAGTGGTGTCATACGATGTCAATTAATGCATGCTAGTGCTTGAAGTGCGTTCAAGTGTTGTGTACGCTGAGTACACAGCGTGAAGTGTGAGACCGTTTCCTCATAAGTTACGAAACTTATTGATCAGGTGCACCAGAATTTCTTTTGCACCAAATAGTCGGACTCTCAAACGGCCCAAGTCGAATTATCAATTGTCCAATTACAGACACAAGCAGTAGTTAAAAATCACAAATCATTTGCTTAGAGTTCTGCGTAGCTTGAACCAAACTGTAATGTATTGTTGATTGACTGTATTAACCACGTCTACTAGGCTGTCCCCGGATCATCTCCCTGCATATCTGCTATGCAATCAACGTATAGGTGCTCACGCGCGCGCACGGATCAATAGTATACCGTATACGTATGCACTTGAGTAACCGAGCTGTGTTCAAGCTAAGCTGAACTTTACGCTAATGATTTTTAATATGTTTAACTACCGATTGTCTGTAGTTGGGGGACTGATAATTACTTTCGGGCCGTTTGGTGTACGAGAACTGCTCGTGCACATGTGTATCACATGCCGATTGCCATGACGGCTTGAGGAAAGACAAGCTTCTATGAGATCATGTATTTGTTGGTTCCAACACTCACAGTAAAAGCTGTTCGGTATAGCTGAGTTGTCAGTTCACCCGCTTCGACCAGTGGCCTCCGTTTTCAAGCAGCTGGAGTCATCTACCCCCTTGAGTAAGGCACTCAGATCAGTGGGTGATTCTTGCCATGTGCTTGAGTGAGAAAAGCAGTGTAATGTATTGGCCGCATGTGTCCAGCAATATCCTAGCATTCTAGCAAAAGGTGTCAATGGAATCTGTGTGTCGGTTCCCAGATCACTTAAATGGCATTTGAGCAACACTAAGTTGGTCCTGATGTCGAATCGGCAGAGCTTAAACACGTCTCATTCTCAAAAGCTATCATAGAGTGATATATATATATATATATAAATATATATATATATATATATATATGTATAATGATCAGCAGTTTTGGGAAATAGCTAGACCTCGATTAGAAACCTTCTACGAAGAGGCATACAAACCGGATTTAAGATAGTCTGATCGTATGGGCCATTGGCTCGGTTCAGTGATAGAGTGTTATTGTAGTGATCGTCTAACGAACGCGCACGCACCACGGTACAGCTTCGGGTAGCCAGTCGGGAATCAGATTTCCCGATCGATCCTGTGGTCTCAAGTGGCATCAATCGGATTGACTGAATGCAAGAAGACAACCAAATGAGCCATATCGTTGTCGATTGGAGATTGAAGAGTCCAGCAGTGATTGTTTGATGCTTGCTATATTCATTTATATGATTTTCTGAACAGAATTAACTGTATTCAATGCTCGTCATCGTTCTACCTGACTTTGCGGTATTCAGTGTTCTCCCTTCCGAATCTGAGTCCACGCCATTTGATTTCGATTCGTATTGGAATACTGCTGTCATACATTTTGGACATGAGGATTCCTTTACTGGAGTACAAAGTCAGTTTGACCGGATCCCGGACCGAATGGACTACTCTGCATGCACCACCCCATTGTTTTATGGATCAAGCCTCGCCTAGTCCAAGACTTCCGTTGTGATTCGATTAGAAAATTGCCTGCATTTGCCCGTCAGCCCGACAGTGTTATGCCCACAAACATCGTGGAACGATTCTCTTTCCTTAAAGATTATTGCACCACAGTGTTCTTCACAAGTCGTTTGAAAACAAAATGATATCAACTCTCCAGATATATGGTATATATTGTGTCGTCTATATTCTGTCATTTTGATTACGTTATGCAGCCAAGTCACCATACTGCTTCGCTTCTTCCCCTAGAAGTAGAACAATCAATCAACTATTCATGCAGTTTTAGGACATGCATTGATTGTGCTTCGTTTTTGCTGTTTTCTTTCGCTGCAGACCGATTGTGTATCGATCAATCATAATTGGTTCAATGCAACCAATGTAGCTCGGATTTGGGAACATTTACAGGACCAGCTTGAGATGGTTGAAAAATCGACAGAAGACGTACGCGATACGCCTGGTTGGCATGAACAGTGTCAAGTGAGGATAAAATATTACCTTCTGAGATCCATGCAGCGTACCTTGACATGGCACTTACTTCACTTAGTAACTAGTTTTGTTTGAAATTCATCTCTCTCAAATTGTTGCATCTTTTCGTTTTTGCATTAATTGTGTTGCTTATCCAATCGAAGAAACCACTCCGTCGAATTTCAATCCCGCAGGTTCTCTGAATTTTTGACACACGCTAGCCTCGCGCGTAAGTAAAAAGTACCAACAACAGCAGCAGAGAACTATTAACACATAACAATTGTAATATTAACACTGCAGACGTTAGTGGAATCATTCATCATTGCTGCTAAATCCTTTTTGGTGAATATATCCAATCTGCGGTTTTCGTTTAAAGTCAACCTTTCTTCTTGTCTCTTTTTCCGTTTGTTCCTCTCAGATCTGTTTGCGCGCTCTGACTGGGATTAATTTCCACGAATTCTTGGTTCTACTCAAGTACATCCTCATATCTCGATGGTCTTATACAGACCCTATTCCACTGGATTCTTTGCTCACACCGCGCGCCGATGGACATATTGCACAAGAGACTGAATCTCTACTCTCGTTTGAAAAACAACTGGATGTCGCATTTTGTCATCGGTTTGATGTGGATTCCACTGTACTTGACCGTGCTAAGGATTTGCCCCTGGAAAAGGTTTTCAGTGATGTCAATGAGCAGTTGGGCTCAGTGGAATTCAGTTCAATTGACTGGCTTCCTAGGCTGGATTTTTGTAGTGCTGCATCTGTACTATATTCTTTTTGCAAGCATCCCAGAGTACGCGATTTGCAGTTGATTGGTGATAGCATCAAACGGCGCCTGAACGCTATCAAATGGATCGATTGATTTTA
Organism: Echinostoma caproni; assembly: GCA_900618425.1. Classification (NCBI taxonomy): domain Eukaryota; kingdom Metazoa; phylum Platyhelminthes; class Trematoda; order Plagiorchiida; family Echinostomatidae; genus Echinostoma; species Echinostoma caproni. Next base: position 3,727 of record UZAN01049214.1, on the reverse strand, counting down.
ATTTTTTTTACCATAACTTTTGTTTATTTTGAAATAAAAAGTATCGGTCTAATGTATTGGTGTTCGTTATTACGTTAACTCGACAGATTGATCAGCTGAATCGTCGATGGCTGTCGTAGTGTATGGCTCAACCGTTCTTGCATTGCATTTTCCCATCCAAATTTTCGCGGATATGCACTTTCATGCCTGTTTACTGTTTAGTATCAGCGCGAGAGGAGATCTGGTTTCGTGTAGTACTGCAGCCCTTCGGAGTTCACTCATCAAGTAAACTTTCCGTTCAATAAACTTACTATCAACTATTGGGTTAGTAGTTTAGAACGTAATTGTTTGATTTGTCATCGTGCAACTCAAGTTATTGTGCGGTACATATAACGGTGCACGAACAAATCTGGGTGTATTCTTTATAGAGGTAGCATCTAAAACTTATTCTGATTGTACTTTTTGACAAGTGGGTTGATGGAGTAGTTCTTAGGTGTTAAGCACATGTAAATGAAGCGAATTTTTAGTTGTTTGCACGAGAGGGATTGCGTGTAACGGGTGAAGTAGAGGCAATTTTTTCTAACATCTTATTGTAACAGATCTGTCACCAATTGGGAAGTGGATTATTCAAATAGTTCAACTTTGTTGTTCCACGTAGCATAGTTCTATAGTGGTGTGGCGGAATATATATGTGAGTGTGGGACAAGTGCAATTATTTTTTTTGAGAACATAAGAGTGATGTGTTGTGATGATGTTCTTGATTGATACCAGGACAGAACGCGTCCAGTAGAATGCGGTGATATACCAGCGCATCACAGATTTCCTAGCCAATCGATCCTGTTACTACTATGTATCGCACATCGGGTGTATGCGGATATGCACGTACCGGAGTAAGGTGTGAACTCATTCCGAGCCGTCTGTCCTACTTCCAAGGCATCTCATACGTTGTACGTGGTGACGTAACAACATGCATGTACGTTTCAGCTAAAATTCTACTTTTCGGAATCTAGTCGGAAGCAAACAGCAATTTCAACCTTCCTTTCGATTCTCTTTTTTATTGCATCTGTGTTTGTCTCCCGAAATGTTTCAGCATTATTTTTCTTCGTTATTCATTTAAAACCTATTCTGACGAGTTCATGCAAGCTCTATATAGCTTATGAAAATTGGCGAACCAACATCACTGGTGTTGTTCAATAAAACACCAGATCAGTTCGAAACACTCCCCCGGGCTCGGTTTGCCCCACCTCATTTCTCCTTCGAAATACAGTTATTTCTACGACTCCGTTTAGAGTTACAGAGCCTGTTGATAGACACCAGTCACATACAACATTTTACGTGATGGAGTGCTGCTTACGATCAGCTGTCGATCAAAACCGGACTGTTTGTCGTCTTACTATCTGGTTTATTCTGGATTGCACGGACTCCATTGTGGGTGCTCATCGATATGCATGAGTGAATATCATCACCTGGAAGGAGGGGGAGGGTGGATTGGCGTATATTTATGTTCAAATATCAAGTAGAGTTGATCAAATAATAAATCGCAGTTAGAAACCGTTCATTGAACGTTCATGGTTTTCTGGTTAAAAATCATGATATTTTAATAGCAGGAGGTGGTTCATACTAATGGTATTCGTTTTCAAGCATGCATTCAAAAATCTGTGCCACAGGAATGGCGGAAAAATCGGTACAATTTGTGATTTGTATTTTAGCGAAGTGTATAATGTGTACAAGCCCAATAACATGCACTTCACTAAAGAAAGAATCCATGCACGTACTATGACAAGAAACGTAACAGACCCAAAAACCAAAGTTTTCAATTTTCAGACATAAAAACCAAAATGATCTATTGTTCCCGTGTTAGGTAGAGTTTAGGGGAGGTGCTTGTTTTACGACTGTACGAGATGACGTGTGCCGGAATTCCTAAGGAGGGACGGGAACGGCTGTGTGCTTATCCAGTGCCCACCGTTTTGTATCCACAAGATTCCTTTTCATCAAGCTGACGCAATAAATTTTGTGGTGGTCAGAAATTTTCACAATGAACTCTCATACAACTCAGTCATTAAATCCTGCCGTTTTCTCTAACAATATGCCGAAGAAAACAAGCTAAGAGAAAGCACTAATGGAAGATAAAAAAATACAGATTGGAAAAAGAAATAACTGGTCTATGTTACAAAGTTTTCACTACTCTTGCATTTGAAGTCTTAGGGGCGGCAGTTTCCAAACGCTATTAGGATTCTGAGCTGACCAACGAAAGTTGTTGACCATAGTGACCACAAAGTTTCCAGAGTTCACTCTGGTTAATGACTTGATATTGATCACTCATACACACTAAATATAATGAGAGTATAAGGAAACAAGCCAAATTTGGGGCGAGCTGACTCTAGAAACCTAGTTGAAGGCGGAATAAATCAATAGGCGCAATACAGCATACGCATTTTTCAATAAAGTCTTTATCTTTGAGGACGAAATAAATCGCTGTAGATTGCATCCAAAGTGGATCTCTGTGTTGCTTGTAAGCGAACTGTGTTGGATTCTGGGGAATTTCTACCAATTACTGTTGACATTAGGAATACTTAATCGATTTTATTTTCACAGATGTGAACAAACATATCGAATAAACATGTTAAGTGGAGGACTACTTGTCAGAGCCTTTGGTGCCGGTGTAATTGTGATTGATAACTAACCTTCTGAAATACCAGCATTACGAATCGATTCACTTACGATGGATGTGACTGTTGAAGCGTGGAAAGCAACAATGATCCTTAGGTCCCCATTCAGGGAGCCGAACGCCAGTAATAGGACCAAGTCTCCTGGTCAAGGATTTTATACCCTCACGCCAGGTCTTACTTTGACCAGCCTTAGACTTTCGCAACCCACCATCTAGCCTCAGCAAACATCGCGCCTTGTGGTAATCAATTTGGTTACAGGCGTAACACGTTTCAACCGACATAATCGATGGAGGTCGATCACTTTCTCCAATGGGCGACCGCGATTATCTCAAATTCTGTAGTCAATTTCAGCATTGTTCATCCGGTTGCTATACCAGATTCGTGCAATCCGACGTAGATAGTGGGCCGCTGGATGTCGCAACGGTACCAGAAACAGTTACTTCTGATTGGCCAAAGAGTACGACATTGTGAGTATCAAGATCGCGTCCTCATCTGACAGGTTTTTCCTCTGTTCCAAGGTCAACCTGATGCCTTTCCACAGATGTGTGTTTTTGTCGATACTCAAAAATTGAATCGCTTCATTTCGGCTTTGAAAAGCCTAAAGAAGTGTCTGAAGGCCGAATCACCATGGAACTTATATCCACGTTCGTTTTGTTTACAGTAAGAGAGTGGCAATCCTGGACAAAACTTTGCTGCAAATAGCGATAAATTAGATGAAAAGTATGAGAGAGCCATTCTACGAGGTTCTTTAAAAGGATAAATATTTGTGAAACTGAAGTTGAAAAGTCAAAATCGGGAGATCGAGAAAGTAGAACTCATAGATACTTTGTCACTTTACTTCAGGTTAATCCAGGATCAAACAGTGGTCTCTAGCAGGAAATAATTCTTTATGTCAGCAAAAAGAGCTTGGGTGGATAGCAATAGCTCTGTCTAGTTTATAATTATTCCTTGAAAAAGATCAACCGTGAATCATGACTGATGAATAGGCATAACTGTTAGTGACATAAATTAATATACAACAACTCCGACTCATCACCTCTACCCGCGGAATCGATTTGGACAAACGTGTGCATGGTTGG
>UZAN01049211.1:5940-18202 GCA_900618425.1 Echinostoma caproni | reverse complement strand
TAAACTGGATAACATTAATAATAGAAAGGGGAGGATCTGGGTACAAATAAGAACATTGTAGAAAAACAATTCCATGGAACAAAATGGACAAAAACATCAGTGGTTTTTTGTTTCACCATGTACCTTTTCTAATTTTTGTTTGCTTCCAATCGATATGAGGTAATGAAAAAATAGCTCTAGAAAAGATTACGGTAAAGTACGGACTCTACGTGCATTCGTATCGGAAGAATATATTAAGTGTTGGCGATGATGGTTTAAAGTCAAGCTCGCACTTCAAAGTGATTGTTGCCGTGTAAAATTACTGGCTAACCAGATATTGTTAATTATATTTTACCTACGTCTGATTCCAGACTGTTTGTTTAGCAAAATGCAGAAAAAAATCTTTATAACAAAGTAATTGATGAAATGGTAATGATAAGCATTCACAGAAAAAGAGGAATCAATAAATTTTTTGTCAAGTTTTATAACCCCAGCGAGACAATTAAAGGAGTTATGTATACTAATCGAACGGTTCCACGTACCGATTTATCAGATGAAATCAGATTTGGCGTTCATCAGTGTGCCATTTATCGCCTTACCTTGATGCCTGAATCCGAATGTGAGTCTGGAGACAAGATTTGATAGAACTATTCTTGGTAATAACATCCTTTTTATAGTGTTCATAATTTCGCGTGCATGTTTTCTTCAGTCTCGCTTCGTTTACACGTATCAATCTCCAGCAAAATGTAGGTTGTGTTGTCGTTCCATTACTAACAGAAGGACTTATTTGATCTATTTCTATCGATTTCCCACTCGCTTGTTTTCGACCTAATGTGATTAAATGATTACTGGTCCGGAGAATGAGTCTAGTCTTGGTGCAGTTTACCTATTGGTTTGCATGTCTCGCATATACATTTGTTCACTATAGACATGATCATAAATTGATTTCATTGTTTGTCTGTTGTGAGGTGAGTTCCACCAACCAGTTAACTGGCTAGTTCTCAAACCCGCCTCCAATAGCAAATTAACCTATCCGGTTCGCCTCTGGGCGTGACACACACAATTGCTTTAGTTTGTTTCACACTTGATCGAACCAATGTGTGTTACGTGCTTTTGTGTGCAGACGTGATAATAAACTTGCGCGTTCCTATGTACTGCAAGACGTCATGACTTCACGATCCTCAGCGTGCATCAAATGAAGGAAATCGCTGTCCAACGTGCGCGTGTCATACTTATCGAAGTTTTCGATACTTGCTGCTCACTTTAGTATGCACGCATTGGTTACGATTGTGTTCTTTGTTTCCCTAGTTCGGGAATGACTTATCCGGTGTTCGTTCATTTGTTATTCTAGGCTCCCCAGGTCAATTCGAGTACTCAGACCACATCCAGACCGGATACTCCTATCGCCGCTCGAGATCATTGTGATTCAAACTTTGTGTTTCCTCCGGCACACTATCGGACATCACCAAAAGTTCCACAGACCTTACCTACGGGTTTTTCGTTATCTGCTTGCGATCGACATTTTAAGTTTTTCGACGAAGGTACACCAGAGTCCCGTACACATAATCCATGCGAAGTTTTTCACTACAATTCCGTGGTTCCCGGTCATCAAAACTCATCTCTGTTGCCTTCACTTCTTACGGCTCACATACAATCAAATAGTTCTTATTATCATTCTGAATTAGATTCTAAAAGTGTGGCACCAAACTCATCTGTTCAAACAGCCCCAGTTTCTGGTCACGCATCTCCTTCAGAGAACCAATCAATCCCATCCACCACCACGGAGACGCTGGCAGTACCCGGAGTAGCCTCCATCTGTCCACCCCGCCCCCATCCATCCACTGTTTCTATGTACTATGATCCGGCCTCATTCAGTCTGGTTGCGGCGGCGGCAGTTGCTGTTGCTGCCAATACTGCCCAAGCTGGTAGTTCAATACCCACTGGTGTTGCTGGCAGTGCTAACTGGCCGAATCCACCTCCTTTGGTACGCCCATCACTTGTCCACTCGCCGTACAACCTACCTTTGTCCAAAACACAACCTCACCATCCGTTCTCTGGTGTACCCTTGATGTGTCCGTTGCATCCACACTCCGCCGGATCATCTGAAGTGCGTTCTACGCAAATGATCGCAAAAACCGAATCAGACCAGTTGACTGAGGAAGTTGTGGCCATCAGTACTGCCTCTCTACCTTCTTTACAGCCTGCTTCTCGATTTCGGAAGGCCAGAATTCATGAGACGGTCGAACAGTGGTGTCATGGCCGTCTTTCAATACACGACTGTCATCTAAAAGTAATTCCAGATTGGGTATTGGATTTGCAAAAGAAGACCTCAGTATTGGATCAGGATATATCAAATGCATTGGCACAACGAGTAAACTGTTTTTCCTGTCTGGAACAAAAGGCATTGGGTGAGTTTAAACGTTCTTCGTGCACAGCATTTTCAGTCATTATTACGATCAATGTTCGAGCTAGATCATTTACTTGCTTCGCTCTTATTGTTTCACGGTCACTCGTTCACCTCGTCTCTCAAGGACAAAGTGAATGCAGTTTACATAGTTCCTGTATGGGGTTGGGAGAACTATTATGATGACATTTGGATTAATACAATACAATAAACCCCTTTAAAACAACGTGAATTGATCTTGTTATTACTAGAGGTAAAAACTACTCCAACCTTTCTTTTGCTTGCAAGTAAAGCAAATTACGGTATAATAGTACTCCCCACGACTGCAGACTAAAAGCCAGGGAAGGATCGTCGATCACTCCGTCTTACTTTACTTTACTGCGACTGGCTCCTTGGAAAAGATAAGCCGGCTCCAGACATGATCATGGTCATGAAGTTACTTGGGAGTTTGGTACGAGAGCCGTCCCCAGCGTCACTCGGCGTTTTTTATTTTGAGGGCGTACCTCTAAGCTTTGCACAACCAAATGCGAACTGCAAGACAGCAAGAAGTACTTTCTCGCCTCAGAAGTGACGGGGTCAATGATTTTGGTTTTCAAAGGTCAGTCACATGGAACTACACTACACCGTCATTGGGCTTATGCGGCTTTTAAACAGGAGCCAGGTGACTAGACTGGAACCCACCACACCCTGACAGTTCCGCCGCTGTTTGTTCGCAACTGCTTATTTGTTGCGATATGCCACAACTTATTCACAGCTAACCTTCTTCTTTGAAGGAATTAGGTTGAGCGTAGGATAGGAAATCCTAGATAAATCTAATAAAGGGCGTGAATGCATGTAGTAAGCGAATATTCGCGAACATCGGCTGAGAGAAAATTCCTTCAACTCGGACAACTGGTCACTTACTAAGAAACATTGATATCCAAAACACGAGAGCCTGTGGGGACCCGAACATAAATGTTTTTGCCAGTGAACCTTCGCACTAAATTCGTTCGGGACCATTTGAGATGTCGAGTGAGATCAGGTGTGTTTCTCGTTGGTTTTCAAGTGCAGCAAGACCCAATAAGTCACCGGTACAAAAACGCAGTTCGAAGCTGTATATATATATGCCAAGAACATGTCATAATACGTAATCTCAATTGCCAAACGATTCAGTGGGTTTTGAATCTTCGGTACGTTTTCACAGAGTAAGGCAGTATCATCGGCATATTTTAAGACTACAATTCTGTCTGCAGGAAGAAGGTTTAGGCCAGCTTCCTTTACGTAACGCTTTTTGTAGAACATGTATGGCAAAGTTGAAGAGAAACGGGTAGGGCAACCCTGTTGTACTCCACTGGTGATAGCATATGAGGTTGAAAGTTCACCATAGACCCTAACTTTCGCCGAGGTCTGGTGGTAGAGTTCTTTTAGAAGCAGGACATACTTCTCGTGTACTCCGTATCTGAGCAAACAGTTCCACAGTGTGGGGCTATTGATGAAGTCAAAGACTGCTCGGATGTACAAAAACACGGCAATAGTTTGTCATCCGTATGTGGTGGTGAAGATTTGATTTATGCGAACTCGGCGTGCACGAAACCCGATATGCCCTTCGCTGATTTGTCTTTCGCAAAATGGGTTTAGTTTGCGTAATAAAACGGACGCCAACAGCTTCGGTGCTCTTGGAACCATATCTATGTCCTCGTGGTCGGAGCAGGCGTTAAGACAACCCCTGTAAATGGGTGTGACAATCGGTTCTCCCCGGATGCTCGAGAACTATTTGACAAGCTTTCTCACCAGAGCTTCTCCACCATCTTTACAGAGCTGGTGTTAAGCTGTCTGATTCAGCCGTCTGGTTCAGGTGTTTCGGGGCTTAGAGTTCCTTTCGGATCTTCCCTTCTGTGGTCGGTTTCGTGGATGGTTAACAGAGTGCACTCAAGACAATTACTTGAGGCAGCCAGCGCGGGGTCTGGTTGAACTGCAACGTGAAGTGCCCTGGCCATCGTTCCAAGCGTCGGTGAAGAGTGTATATTAGCGTGCCGTCTCATTCGCAGATTGTTTCACTAACGCAGTGGCTTTTGGGGCCCATAGCACGGATGAGCTGGAATAGTTGCCGGGTGTTTTCACACCTAGCTGCTGATTCCATCTCCTTTGCACGTAGTGTTCACCAGGCCTCTCGGTCGTCTCTCAAACTCTTTGTGAGTACACGCTTCTGACAGAGGCCCTGTTCATTATACTCGCAATTTGTCGGGATTGCCCGACGGGTGTCAAGAAGTATGAGAGAATTGGAGGAGACCCAGTGTTTTACAACTTGATGGGTCAGGCTACAACTGTGTAAACTAGCTGAGCGGATTGCGTTTTGAATGGTTATCCAGTGTTGATCTACACTTCTTGGTGGAGTAGTAATTAGCCTTGCTGCCAACTCGTTTTGGTAGTCGGCTGGCACGGCTGAATCAGAAAGCTTGGCGACCTCAAGCTGCTTGCAGTTCACTATTTTGCAACCACCAAGTTGCATAGACAACTTGGCATAAACGAGTGCTTTGTCGGAGTCTAAGCAGGTAGAGAATCTTTCACAGTCTTTCCCTTACCCTCTATAGGTAATCTAATCTATAGGTAGTAGCTGAATGATCAATCTGAATCCACATCTGTGCCGAAGTGGAGTTACGCCAAGTGGCGAGGTGACGCTTTGGGTGTCTGAAGTTGGTGCTACGAGGAACAGACTCTGTTCTGAGCATATGCTAAGGAGTCTATCCCCATGATCTGAACGACAGCTGTCAATGCCATGATGGCCACTAAGATGGGTCTCATGGGGTGACAGACAATCAATACGCGCGTTTAAGTCTGCGATCAGAATCATGAAATCCGTCTTAGGTGCTTTGAAAAGGGGCTCATGTAGTCTGTGATAGAAGGCATCTTTGACTGTATCCAGGGTACGGTCTGTAGGAGCGTATGCGAAAATCATTATTTGTAGACATGGTTGGTGCACTCCTGTGTGCTGGTTTTGGTTACTGTCTTACCCATTTATTTGATGTCCAATGGATATCAGCACCGCGAAACGTTTAGCGAATGCCAGTAAACTATTGCAGAGAAAGTGGACACATGCTAGACCACCGCTGCTTGCAACTTTTATCTGTATTAGCGAGTGTTTAACCATTGGTTTGGCTGATCCCGTACCACTTTAGCCGGGGTATCCTGGAAATATAGCGCTCATGCGCGAACCATAGTTTAGCGAATTAGTTATAAAAATCATTGCATCATGATTTGTTTGGCACTTGGCAAACAAAAGTGTATAGTTAGTGATTGTAAAAACTGAACTAAACTTAGTCAAGACTTCAACAAAAGTAGAAAATATTAATAAATCTTGGTGTTCTCAGTCAGAAAGCATGTGTCTAACGACCAAGCTTCCTGGTCGAGGTTTCCATACCTCAAAGCCCTTCTTCCAACTATTTTCTCTCACAAAAATTGTCGCACACCGAAGAATCCTTTTCTAAGACTTGCTTAAGGTAAATATGGTAAATATATTAAGGCATGCCCTAGACATAGTAGTCGTTTGTCGGGCGATGGGTGTATTGGTTTACGATTGGTCGTATCTTCCTTTTCATCTTGAAAAAATGCTCCTATACGATCTAGCGAATCAAATAGCCTATACTGATAAAACCATACTCCCTTCCTTCATATGACGGAGGTTTTTCTCTAAAAGGTGAGAACAAAAAGCCAACACCCAGGACCATAATCGGCTTGTTGAACCACTGGCAGTTCACTTGGAATTATTTGAGTAAAAGGCGTATGATCCAATGAACTGAACATCGACCCCAAATGGATTGGGATATTTACATAGCGTCCCAGTGCCTTACGGGTGAGGATTTGGCTAGTGGAAGACTACGGCTGTAAATCTTTCAAAAAAGTTTACTTGCTTTAGCCTGGACGTCCTGACATTATTCCGCCCGTGAGCAACTCATGGAACTAATTCTATGGTAGAGATTATAGTATCGTGATTTGTTTAGCACAGTCTGAACTCAGAAACGTAAGCTCTCGCCGAGTTACTGCATTGAAAATATTTGTTCCTCCAGACTCACTCAGCGCCACATGGACAGAGGCGTTCAAATACCGATACTCTGTCTTTTCCTTCTAGAGTGGTATCTATAACATTTCGCTAGGGTGCATTAAAGCCACTGGGTTCGATCGCCGCATTTTTATGCAAAATATTGAAGTACTTTTTCGGAGACGGACTAAAACAGTGTTTGTTACAACATACCTAAAGTATGCTTGTACTACTTCGGTTTCAGTTTTTCACCCATTAACCATTCACTTTCGTGTGCCGGTTTTTGGTTGCTGTCTCTTAGTTGCCCATTTGTATGAAGGGGTAGAAGAAAGATAGGAAAGTTCGAAGTAGAGTCGAAGAGAAAACGGGGACTTCCAGAAGACTAGGGTTACAAAGAAACGGAGGTGCACGGGCGCTGCTGTTTACGACACTCACCCATAGTACTCAATGTCTCTAACCATTGATTACAATCATCCCGAGATCCCCATGCAGGGTGTCTAACGTGGCCTATGTGGCCGAGTTATCCTGGTAAGGGTTTTCAAACCCTCTTGCCTAGTCTTACTTTGACCAAATTCGGCTTTTCTCCACCTACTACCTGCCTCGGCGAACACCGCTCTTCGTGACAATCTGCTTGGTGACGTGCGTAACACATGCCTCAACTAACGTAATTTATGGACGTCGATCACTTGTTCTAGTGGGAGACTGATTATTGTACCGTGATTTGTTTGGTACAGTCTTGCCTAGGACATATGTGAAATATACTTGATAATGAATGTTGTGCGTCAAAGATTCTTATCAAGGAACATGCACAACACCTGTCCATGCCAATCATCTTGTAACGATTACGCGCTTCCCTTGATTTTCTAGGATAACTAAAGAGCATATTCTAAAAAATCGACATTGCTAACTTGATCGCCCCTTCAAAACCTGGAGGGTTGTTGTTGGATGCACATACTTTTGCTCATCCCTTCTGTTCTCAGTAATTTGATCATTCTATGAACTGGATTGAACTTTGACGTGGGTGATGGCATGTGCACCTCTGTGACCCTACCACCTACTCATGATCTCTTTTGTTAAGTTCATCTGATCGATCTAATCACACCCGAAAGGTCGAAGGTTTGAGGTTAGACAAAATTCAGCCTCCTGCTCCTCCAGGTTGGTGATTCAAATCGAATTGGCGTCTGTGTCGGTAAAATATAATGGAGGAATAATGGATCCAAACAAATGAGTTTCCACTTCACTTCACCCACGACATTGTGATTAAGTTCCTATCATAACTGAAGGCTTTGTTTGAGAACCTTAGTCGTCCTCCTCCTTAGGAGCTGGACCCCCTAGCCCCAACCAATATAAACTAAAAGTAATTTCATATTGCATTGTTTGTCGCGTAGGATAATCAGTATCGCACTGCCCATTGCATCCTGTGGACTGGGTAGTGATAGCTGGGCTACTGGTCGGACGTCCCAACCTTTGTTTCACTCTGTCTTCTTTACCCACTCCCGTCCTTCGCCTCTTCCAATCCGTAACATTCCATCAGACAACTTGCAGTGTACCAGTAAATTACCTACCAATTCTGAAGCCCCGTCAACCTCTGAATCTGAGGGTCTTCAGTTTAAGGACTCTGATGCAGTCAAGTCAACAAGCGTTTCTTGCGGGTACTATGAACTCTGGAAATTGATGTTTGTTGCGTATCGGAGACATGACTTCTGGATCCAAAAAACCATAAGCCACTTGGGTGAGGCTGGATTTCTCTTCGAGGCACTTTCCTCACATCAGGATACGACGAACCCCGCTCTTTGGGTCAGAGAGCTGTAGGAATCGCATTATGTGGTAAAGCTGAAGCCTCATGGATAGGTTGGACACGCATCAATAGTCGTTTTTACGCAATGAGGCTCTTGGGTTCAGTTAGTTTTCGAAAGAAAACCAACGCCAAAAGGCGCTTGTTCATCCTATCGGTTGATGCACGAACCAACTGCAGTTCCAATTCACAAAAGGACGAACTTCACGATAAACTCACCCAGCTCATCCCATTGAGCCGTAGCGCTGATGCTGGCGGATGATTTCATCGGCAGGTTAGAAAACAGCGCATCCAAAGCCTGCCTGGGAGAGCGCTTCGCTCTGCCCTCCCAGCGAATAGACGACAGTGATTGACTGCTTCAGTTCTGTTGAGATTATCGGTTGTTCTTATTTAGCACGAACTTTTGACAGCTCTGGTCGGAGGGCTACATGGTGTTCTAGTTCAATGGCAAAGTTAACCATTGTTGACCACGTAGTTGTAAGCTACCGTTGGCGTGGCTCAGTACAAATTTGCTGCTCCTGTCGGGTCCGATCGTACACTAGTTCTTATGCACTTCTCACTTCGGCTCATCGGTCATCGGCAAAACAGCCTCCTCAGTTAGGTGATCATCATTTGCGCGATCCATTCAGCTTTGGCAGGGGCTAGGAGCACCGAAACATTGCGGAGTAGACCAGCAGTGGGATCACATTGGATGTGCGATGCACTCAGCACCAAACTTTGCTCATGGTGCCGAGCCCGAATTTCGTTGAAGACGTTAGATCTCTCAGGAGTCAGTAGTTCTAATGGAACACAAGCTAAGGATCCTAATCTACCATGGTCAACACAGGAACGGGTGACGCCTGACGTCCTGAACCGTCCGCTCCGGAAAAGCCTTGAGAAAGATCACGATAACTTTTGTGCCAAAATCAATAGTGAAATGGAGGTAACTTCTGCATCAGGGAACAGTCAGATTGCTTCGCCTGATACGCAGCATTGGTGGTCGTCATATACCGGTCATTGAGACCATTTATGATAAAAGGCGATATGGTATTCACGACAAAGAATAACGAATTGATCACTGGGCAGAGTATTTTCGTGAGCAGTTCAGCTGGCTCGGTGCTAGTGCGGTTATTCCGACGATCGCAGAGGAAACTCCATGGGTGGTAATATGTGAGCGTCCAACAGAATTAGAGGTACGAAGTTGTATTCAATCGTTGAAGAAAGGGAGGGTTGCGGGACCTGATGGGCTTCTCTCTATTCTTTTTAAACTGGAGGATTATTCGTCGACTCCATTACTAGTTTGCTTCACACCATTTGGTCGGAAGAGCGTATCCCTTAAAGTGAATCGTTGATCGTCCCGATATTCAAGAAGGGATAACGTAGCAACTGTGCAAACCACCACAGGATAAGTTTATTTCCGATCATCACAAAAGTGTTGACTTGTGTGATGCTTCGCTGCCTGAGACTCTTAAAGGAGATGAGTATTTGCGAACAGCAAGCAAAATTCCAACCAAATCTTCACTTCGCGTCAAGTCCTCTAATTACGTTACACACATCGTCAACCGACAATCGCAGTGTTCCTTGTCTTGAAAGAAGCCTTCGATTCAGTTGGTGGTGAAGTCGTCCGAAACCAGGAGCGTTATTCGTCAGTGATTCCTTATTTCGCCATTCCTATTCAATTTTGGAGTGGAGAGCGTCTCCAAAATGTTGGTATTGAATGGGTCGCTGTAGGAAAGTTGTGCGATTTAGGGTACCCTGACGACATCGTTTGTCTGTTCGAATGTATGGAGGATTCGCAAAGTGCTCTTGACAGACTTTCAAGTTGTGTAACTCCATTTGGTATGCGCTTTGCACCTTCAAAGTTCAAAGTGATGCTGCAAGTTTGGGTATCTTCTATCCTGGCACTGTTCAGTTCAGTTCAGTTTACACGACCATCAACCATGCACTTTCGTGCTCCTTCTTTTGGCTGCCCATTTGGATGAAGAATAAGAGAAGGCAGGAAAGTTTGAAGTAGAGTCGAACAGAAAATGGAGAATTTCAGTGATCTAAGGTTGCAAAGAAATTGAGAAGATGCACAAACGCCACTGTTTACGATACTCAGCCATATCACTCAGTGTCTGTAACAATCGGATACGGCACTGATGCGTGATGGTCGAGAATTAGCTGTCGTTGAGTGTTTCTCCGACTTAGGTAGTTGCGTGACTAATTGTATATAAAACTACGTATGCACAAGCAGGTTGCGCACCCTGTTCACTTTTTTCCCGCCCTCTATTTATGCCCAATCCCTCTCCATCTTTTACTTTATTACTTTGTGTACTTTGGCAGCGATCAGCAAAGTTCGCTTCTCTGTATCTTGCTGTATGATGATGATACAGTATCCGCCCATCAAACTCAAATGCATACGCTAACTATAAAGAATTTCATACTAAATCGGTCGTCATGTAGTATAATCAGGGCCGCGCTGTCCATTGCATCGAGCGGGTTGGGTAGTGATGAATGGGATGCTACTCACCCTAACCTTTGTTCCACTCTTTGTCTTCTCTGCCTAACCATCTCCCTCTGCTCTTATTGCGACCCCTAATAGTCCCTCACAAAACTTTGTTGTTGATCGCCGAAGGTCTTGGATGAACAGCACTATAAATACTTCTACGAAATATTGTATTGTGTTGTATTGTCTATAACTTTTGCAAGCACTGGAGCTCACATTTCAGTTAAAAAGCATACACGCTAAATAGATTGCAGATTCTGAATCTTCGTCGGCCATTTACTCCATATGAGGACTGATACAGATGATCCAACTAGTTTGTTTAGTGCCTACAATGATCTCCTTGGCGATCGATGTCTGCTCCGTATAGGAGACGCGAATTCAGGATCCCAGTAGTATAAGCCACTTGAGTGCACCGGATTTGTCCTCAAGGTAATTCATCCGCATATCAGGCCCATTCAATAGGGTATCGTTGAGTAGGTGTTGTACTTAATGATAAAATTGAAGTTTCAATTATGGATTGAATCCCCGTCAACAGTCGCTTATGTGCTTCAGGGGTCAATCAGCGTCCTAAAGAGAGGCAACACCAAGAGGTGTTTTTTCATTATCTACGCATATGCACCGACCGACCGCAGTTCTGGTGTACAATAAGACTATACGATAAAAGCACCGAACTCATTCAGTTGAGCGGAAACTGTGATATATTTGTGCTGACGGGTGAGTTTAAGGCACGAAAACTGGCCGCTTCGGAAGCTTGCCTAGACGGTCGTCATAATTGACCTACCAGCGAACAGATAATGGCGACCGATTTTTTTAGTCCTACACTGACCACCAACCGTTCATGTTGAGTGCCAACTTCCGACAGCCGTTGACGGACGGCCACGTGGTGCTCCAGTTCAACTGGGACACTGGTTCAAATCAACCGCATAACACTGAGCTACTGGTGGCGTTGCTCAGTACGAAATTGTGGCTTCTATTGGACTACCTGCGTTTAGCCTGGCCACGCATTAGTTTTGATGCAATTCACGCTCCGGCTTGCTGGTCGCCAAAAAGACATTAAACTTGGTTGACTCATCATCGCCTGTCTGTCCAAGCGGTGCGTGCACGTTATGAGTCAGAGCTGGTGCATGAGCTAAGTGTCCCTCAATGTGATGGTGTAAATAAACAATGGAACCGAGTGATGCAGTTCACAATGAATGTTACCAGTAGGTCTTAGCTTTAAGCCGGAGCGAGGCATTTGATACCTCACGAGTTAGTAACCCTAGTGAAGAAGAACGGCGGATCCCGACATGCCAGGATCGAAATAAAGGTCGGCAACTCAAGAAGGACGGTGAAAACTGTTGGGCAACAATAGCTAGTGAAATGGAAGGAGCAGATGCTTCAGGGAATAGTCAATGACTGTTTCAATTGATATGCAAAACTGTAGGTAAATCTCAGCGAAATAACCTGCGATAAAAGCGGACAAGCTGTTCACAGTAGGGAACAGCATATAGACCAATGGGCAGAGTATTTCAGCGAAGAGTTCAGCTGGCCCGACGCCCACCGGAAAACCTCGTCTGTCGTAACTGATGCTCCGTGGTCAGTGTAATGTAGCCCTCCTACGAA